>PQWD01006059.1:0-12362 GCA_019425675.1 Leucinodes orbonalis
GTTATTGGTCTCCTTCAATGCCGCTCTGTCATGGTCAGGCGTATTACTTACCATCAGGTGAGCGTTCTGACTGTCCTATTCACTTCGTATCATAAAAAAAAAGTCCCTACGATAACCAGTACCCTCAGATCTTCCACTCACCGTGTTCAAGTCCTCAATCCGGGTCATAACTCCCATGGCCATCTCGCGTCTGTCGGCCGGCGCCTCTGGACAAGGGTACAGGGTCGCGCGGAAGCCCTCGCATATCTTCTTCACGCGAGTCTTCAGCTGGTCACCTTGGAAGAAGATGATGAACACCGACTTGTACACCTGGTCGGACTGTGGGTAGAAAGGGTTTCAGGTCATTTGATGTTCGCGGCACAAGTATGGGGTCAATGCACTCAACCCCAAAGTTATTAGTTCACAAGCAATAGAAACTCAAATCAAATATATATTTATTAAAAAACAAATTATTAAAATAAGGTATGTCTTTAATTCAAACCTATCCGTAAGTTTTCGTAAAATAACTTTTATTTATTAAATACTAATAAACTAAAACAAGTGGCAGTGGGCTGGTCACGTATGTCGCAGAACCGATGGCCGTTGAAGCAGACAATTTTTGGAGTGGACGGTCTCCACTCCACGTCTTGGCAAGCGTAGGACGCCCTCCGACCCGATGGACAACGACTTGCGAAAGGTCGGGATATCCGGCGCCAAACAGTCCGACATTCGACTGCTAAAAATTGAAGGGGGAAAAGATAAAACTAAAAATGACGTCACTCACAGAAGAAGGATCCTCCAAGGGTGTGTCGATCTCAGCCTGCCGCAGGAACACGTTGCCGCGACACGCGCGCCACAGCATACGCTCGAAGGCGGGTATGCGCTCGCGCAGTATCACGCCGGCCACGAAGCTACACACAAACTACTGTCAATACACGCCCAGGGCCCCAAATCTGCGCCTGTACCATCTTTATGGCTTTTCCGTGTTCTTATTTCTTAATATTTCTGTTTATATTAGAACTTGTTTTAGCGAATATAGTAGTTTGTAGTAAATCAAAGACTAAACTTGGGCAACTACAAAGTATGCCCAAATGATATCAAATCTATAAAGTTGGGCACGGTCCTGAATTTTCAGAAAAGTGCCCAACTTTGAGTCGAACTCTAAGATGGGAGCGAGTCTCAAAAGATTTCATAGGTCAAAGTGACCGCAGATCTGTAATATACCAAATAGCCCCCCCAAAACTCAAATAATAATAAACCAAAGACTAGCTGGTGATAACTGTCAGCACAAACAATTAATTTTCAATTGTCTTTCTACGATACACGAAATTTTCAAAATTACTTTGATCATCATAACTAATCAAATTAATATATTCGCCAACCACAACAGTCATGGTAAATCCTTATATAACCAGATTATTATGTTTGTTGCTATACTAAAGACACGAATGCAAAATCTGTCGAAAGTCACTGAAAAAACCATAGAGACACTACAGAATTAGCAGAGTTGGAGCCCTATATCAAATATTGAGAAGGTACTTTCACAATGGATAATCTATTCAGGACTAAAAATATATACTTTCCATCAAATGGTATCGAGGTGTGATATAAGTAAGCAACGTAATTGTCTAGTTACTAGAATGAAAACGACGTGAATTCTTAAAGCATCAATGGAAAATGTTGTTTTCCTGTGTGTACTTTCATGTAAAATGTTTCAAAATGTGTTAAACTAATGAATTACATAAAAGTAATATGCACAACATTTTGAAAAGGACACAATACTATAGGTACTTTAATATGACCACACGACTTGACTTTAAAAAGAAATATTGGTATATTTACAAAAGTATGGGGATGACTGAATCAACTAAACTAAGGACCTGTACAACATTTATTAAAAAAGTAATGCGAGTGTAAATTTGAAAATAATGATTGGATACAAAGCTTTTCTCCAAATCAAACAATTGGATTTTTACGGTCAATGTTTTTTCGTACACACTTGGCTCTTCGTAGTACACATCAAAAACTGAACTAAAAACAATAAAATAATCATCATTATTTTCATTTACACTCGGGAAACGTTCTTTTAATGAGACGTTGATTTCATTTTTTTACATGTAAATATTTCCATGACATCTACGTTTAAGGCAATCATACTTCTTACAAACGTTCGTGACATTATAAAAACCGTTTATTTTAAAGATAACCACTGTGACAACGGTTGAAAGATATTTTTCCTAGTCATCGCAATATAAGATATATAAATCTACGCTGTATACCATAATTGCGGTCCATGAAATTAATCGTATCATTACGTATAGCAAACAACGGATAACTACCGCACACGAAACAATTTACTGGCATGCGTCTTATATGTGTTTTTAAGGTACTCAAATATTAGATAATCGTTATACGCAAAGATGCCACGTACAAAATAAATATACACCGTATCTAATCGAAATAAAAAACCTAGGTATCATTATGACATAATACAACTTCCTGCCTATTTGGCAATGTTAACATATTATGATGTTACCGAGTACGCCGAAGAACCTAAAATCATAGAGATAAGATGTCATCTGTCGCATTTCTTTGCCGGATACTTTTATGATGAGCAGTGAACAGATCTAGACTGTGTAGAAAATCAAAAAGTAAATAAAAATAAAAAAAAGATTATTTTTTCTTTCTTAAAGTATCACTCATGCATGACGCAGCTGCATCTGATTCCAGGAAATAATTTTATCTCTGAAATATTCACCAATGTGAAAATAGACAGTCTCGATGAAACTGTTCAAAGGCAGAATGCGTTTGCTCTAAAACTGTCCAAATATTTACTTACATGTTCTCAATAAAGATATTTCTAGCTCTATAAAATCGTAACCTCCTGGGCGGGTTACTCCGTTGAAATCTAAATTCGTAAATTTTGAAAGAGGAATAAACCTTTAGCCTATTTTCATAAAGGCAAAACTGGTATCACATCAATATCTCAAATTATCTAACAAAGTATTCCCATTTTTATTCGCACAGCTAAAAACAGTCATTTTTTCGAGACAATATGGGAATTCAAAAGCAAATAGGTTTTGAACTGTGCTTCTACGAGTATCTGAACATTGTCATTACTAAATACCAACGCAAATGAGATTTATTTATTTTTATAGGAAATCCATAGGGATTTCCTTTAAAAATAAATATTCAAATTGGTGAATATTACTACTCTGCTACTTCTTAATCAAAATCTAGAAGAAACTCAAGGTGGTATTTTGAAATATGTTTAACACCAGAGTTTACAACAATGCTCTATATCTCTGTGGAATGTCCTCAAGACCTTACAAATTTGGCTGGCATTAATTTTGACATACGCAATATGGACATGACAATTATCCAAGAACATTTCAACCAGTAAATAACCCCCATATTACCGTGTTTAAACTGCAATTAGATCCACGTCGGCATCGCCATATGTTTACTGTTTACGATCATCGTTTGACAACGCCATATGTGACTCAATACGCCGATTCCATTCCATCGAATATTAGGAAATTGGCTTCAAAGCAATCGACGTTACACGTGTAAATATTAGGCTCATAATCAAAGCTTGCGCGAATTGGAAATACCAGAGTGATTTTGTCTCAATAAATTTCTATGAATAGTGGAAGCAACAAAACTTCGGTGGGTACCAAATAGATAATGGCACCATATCAGTAATGGATGGTATTGGTACTTAGGATTCCCACGGCATTGTGCGGCCGGAGTACCCAAGGCTACACTTCTTAATGATTTAGAAGTGTTCAATTGAAATGTATATTGTCATCTCCAATCCCATCACTTGAAAGATTAACACTTCTTACACGATTGTTGTATAATTGTTTGATCATTAACCCTTGAAATAATCTACCCTATATCGTACTTGACATTGAAGATAATACCTGACAATGACTCTGAAATTTTTTTGTTGCTAAGTCCATGATATAGGGTATGCACAAGAATATTTAAAAAAAATATCATTTGGCAACATTTTATTGTTTCAAACTCATTTTAATCTATCTCGCTGTCCATCCTGATTACTCCACCACTTACAATATCCATCACAGGCCTTTCGCGAGTCAGTCCATCATTCTAGAAGGTACCTTTTGCTATGCTCTATAACTATTACTCGCATGTAAGAGAGAACTATCTACTAATAAGAATTTTCTGTTCTCTGTGTTTTCTTATTTGTTAATTACATTCAAAACGTATACAAAGCTCAGTTTGAAGATGTCATTGCCTCAAGATGTCCAGCAGGATTTCCGTTAATTTGTGATTTTAAATGGCCAATGCCCTGAGGGAAACATTCAAGCCATTAAAAATCAAGGAAAATTCCATATCAACATTTCTTTCAATCTACTGAATTCCGATCTTGAATAATAACAAATCATTAATGATCAAGCAGCCGGTTAATAACATCACCGTTGCGTTTCCTGACGATGACCGATGACGCAACCGGCGTCATTGCAGCGACCAAGTATCACTGTCTGCGCACGCAAGGGATTTATATTTGAATGCTGGAGTTACTCTGCCTTTTTGCGATCGTATAGAACATGTAAAAACTAGCGTTCATTTAATTTTGTTAATCACATTAGTCAAAATTGCTTATTTCGAGTAGACATTGACGAATAACAGTCATAATTAGATTTTTTATAAAATTAACCTCATGAAAAACTAATTAATAAATATGTGTCATCATAAAGTACTGTCAAATAATAATAAATAATATATAGTGATGTTAATAAAGTAGCATAATCTAGAAGAAGAACTTCTCGATTTTGATAAACTCTTTCCATCTCTCATGTTTTAAAAGACAAATAAAAAAAATTAAACTGCTAACTATTCATCACAAAAAGAGCTTGATCGATATGCATATCTAAACTGACTTTTGAAAATATATGAAATCTACACGAACACATTCACGAGTAATTTTGAAGTACCCGAAACACTTAGGGGCACAGCAACAGTATAACATTACCAGAACAAAAAGGCCCTTATTGTATACATATCGTATACTAATATGCGACCAACTCAACTTGTCCAATATATGCCATTATGAGTTCATACCAAATGGATTGTCACATAACTCTTTGTTTAATTACGTAACTGAACTCCAATGTTCATAAATATTCTGGTGGAACGTTCTTTTCATTAAGTAAATTGCTTAGTAACTATGGACTATTACAAGGCTTTTTTTTCAACTTGTTATGCCTCGTGGTGTTAACCCATTGAACGCCGGGAATCCAGACACAATGGAAAATCTATTGTGTCTTAAGGCGTCATTGGCGGTCAACGGGTTAACCGTATATTTTAACAGCTAGCTAATTGCATACTAAATTTAATTAAAATAGCTTCAGGATTTTTGACGGGAAGAAGCCAAAAACATACACTTACAAACTTTCGCCTGCATAATAATAGAGTGATGAAGATCACTCTTTTTTCGGTTAGACTTCTCTTGCCGAACACAGTGGTTGGACTCCGCTTCACCGGGCAAGTAGAAAGCACAATAGCTCTGATTCTTAAAAAATCAAAGATCCTAAGATGGACATTTCAGAACCTTTATGATAACCTAACAACATGTAAAAATTTTATTATTTTTGCATTTAGATACAAATTATTTGATAAGTTACTAGGTATCGATAAATTACAGAAATATTTGTAATGAAGTCATAGTATCTATAGGAAATATATTATTAATTTCTAAGATCACTAAAATGGATTCAACAAGTACTAGTGAGACAACCAATCGTTGTACAGGTATACATTTTTTACCGCAAACAAAAACGTTTGTGGCAGAATAACTAAATACTTTTTTGCTAACTCTATGCATTCAATATTACGGTCATTCAAACATAATTCCAATTACCGTTCGATTAAATCAACGTCTCTTTAATCCTTAAAGCTACGAAGTAAACGTAATTATATTTAAGATTTGTCCACAATTTACTTATATCAATCAATTTCAATAAATGGTGAAACAATGATATCTTTGTACAAACGAAACCTAAAGATCTAATTTTTTAATCATCAGCTAACCTGTATAAACAAAGTTTTTTAAAAAAGACCATCTCAATGAAACAATGTATAGTCCGCGTCAAATAAAAAGAGCCTGGAAGAACGTGGTGGGGGTATATTTGCTCATAGTGCGCTATGCGCAAAGTCCCTCTACTTTCTCCTAGAGCTGGTTTTACGTGACGCGTCCTGTATGCTTAATTTAGGGTTTCAATAATCACTAAAGTTAGCGCAATCTTTAGTTTTCGTTTCGCACTTTAATTGTACTATCGTGTTATCCATTCCGTAAATTTTAATAAATATCATCAATTTGATAAAAATACATTTTATAAATTTTAATATTTTTTTTATAACATAGGTAGGCAAACGAGCATGCGGTTCACCAGATGGAAAGTGTCACCGCCGCCCATGGACATTTGCAACAGCTGAGGTCACAGGGATGCGGCCGGCCCTTATATAGGAATACGCTCTCTTTTTGAAGGACGCCAGGTCATATATCATGTTACAACATGATATTAATCAGCAGGTATGTCACGAAGATGTAACTACTATGGCCTGCAATATCCTTTGCCCAGCATCTGAAAAGTCATAACTTAACAAAAGCGAAGAACCAAAGACACGCTTTAATTATCTTTTTTGCATCACTTGCCAATCTTAATCTTAAGGAAGATACCAATCGGTATTAGTACAAAACCTGTCCGCTATCTAGAACTGGTTTTCATTTTAAAGAGCCGCAACTACATACATAATTGAAACACAGGTTGTTGTTGGCATATAGGGAAATAAAAAATCAACTTGAAAAAGGTACGAGTATTATTAGTAATTAAAGTACGTAAATAAGTAAATTCAAACACTTTATTGATGTTTTAGTATATTTTTATATTTGTCGTACCTATATGTATATAATATGACGTTTTAAAATAAAACAAAGATATATATTCATTGTCCTATCTATCTTTGTAACGGTATTTCCTCTGATAAAGTTGCGAAAGCCTTAAAATGCATATCACAGACAACAACAATTTTTAGAAGCAATACTATAGATTATTTAAATAAACCAAATAAAATATATACTTTGAAACAAAGCATTCTTTCTGGCTTGTTTTGTTAAGCGAGGATGTTTCGTTGGGAATTCAACGACTTTTTTTTAACGTTTGTCAGTAACATATTAATTTTATTTATATGACATCATTTCAGTTCTTTGAAATCAGAAGTATCCTGCTAATATCATTGAGGATAATAAACTCATTGATGCATATTTTGTACATAAAATCAAGGAAAAACACGTATACTCCAATATTAAGTACTACGCTAAGTTCCATTAAATTCCGTATTCCGTAGACTTTCAACACAACGTTATCGCCATGCTGTTGCCCAAAATAAAAACAAAAATATTAATCTTTTATTTAGGATACATTTCTGAGTGGAAAATTCTTTGAATTTTAGAAATTACATTTTCTGGCGCTGCCTGAAACCTGCGCACGGCTACAAAGAAATATAAAGGTTGTATTCACATACAAACTTTTTATTTCTTCTTTCTTATTCTTTTTCTTTCTTATTTTTGACTTCACAGTTGGTCAATCAGCACTGGGCCCGCGTGGACGACTAAGGCATATCACCTTTACGATAGACACGTGCCTCAGTGGGGACGTATAATGAGCTGATGTGATGATGATTCCTTGAATCTTTTTCAAATACATCACACATTGTCTATTTTGAGTATAATGAGATTTAAGGAATCATCATCATCGGAACTAAAGACTTATATAAGCATAGTTTCTGTCAATTGTTAAACGTTCATTATACATATTTAGTACAGTGAGCTTCAAAATAAATGACCACTTAGAATAGATTAACAAAATTATAAAAAGCTGTTCGCATTGCCAATAATGCCATTACAAACTAAAAAAAAGATATTTTTCTATGCTGCAATTTTTCTTGGCGCAGACGTTAGGAACACTATCACACCAGGCAGCCTGTAATGTCCTGTTCTACAAAAGGGCAAGCAGCATATTTATGGAAAGATAAGTCCATAACCCACCAAGGGCGCGATGTAAATGTATGAGTCAGCAACTGCCATCCATTGTAACCGGGACGTAGATTGAACTTGACTTCTGAAGCGCAGAAAACTTGAGATAATATTTTTGTTTACCCACCCAATTACGACCTCAACAGCATTATAAGAGACCTAACATCTGTTGTCTTGGGTGACAAGCGCAGTGCGGCATTGATGGAGAATAATAACTGTTTATCAGTTGTTGGCCTCCTTCAATGCCGCTCTGTCATGGTCAGGCGTATCACTTACCATCCGGTGAGCGTCCTGACGTCGTGTTCACTTGTAACATAAAAAACAGCAGTTGCTCAACTTGCATGATCATTAAAGGAGGAACTTCCAAGTTGCAGACTGTACAAGTCACGCTTATAATGTCATTATAAAAAAAGTACGCAAGCTTCAGATCACGCTGTTTATTTAATACGCAGCGTAATTCGTAGTGTATTTAAGCACACCTAAGGATGATAAGAATTATACTGTTTACTCAGAATATCTCATTGTAACTATATTTAGCCATGATCACGTGCTTCAATTTTTACACTTCTTACAACGACATGAGCAAACGTAACTTTTTACACAAAAATAAATATTTGTATAGTACATGTAATGCATACATGGGGTCATAAAAGATTTAGAAACAAAATTGTACATTACTAAAAATACTATCAATCAATGTTGACTTTAAATTTACTTTGAAATGCCAAATAAATCCTAAACACGAATATAAATCTCAGGTTGAGGCAAGTTATGTTACTACTTAGGAAGAAAACCAAGTCACGTTCATAAATTTATGATGAATCATGTACAACTAATTATTTGTTTACACACGCACTTTTTTGCTTCATTTTTATAATTTATCAATTTGCTATCTATTTTACAAGATTTAATATTCTACACTTAAAAATAGCAATTGTCTTTATTTTATTATAATTCTCCTTCTAACTTACATAGCACACTATGCTGGAGCCTTCATATCCTGCAGTTTGTCATATTATGTATAGGTTGGTTAATGTTGACAATGTAATGAACCGTGTGCTTTAAGCTCTTTACGTAAGTAGGTATACCCTTTTTTTAAAGCTTAAGGAATTTCTTTTGAACATTTTGATTCTGCACATCCCATTATAATTTATTGTAATAGAATGAACTGTGGTGACTTACGGATCGACTGTAGTAGTATAGGCTACATTGGTCACGTATCATAAAGTGGAATGACCAATTATAGTCATCGAATAGTCAGATTGATCCTTATTACAGAATTTCGAAACGGCGTTAAAATCTCTGACTTGGTTGTATTCAACATTGGCAAAAGTTAACTCCATAGAGCGGAATCATAATTATTTATAAGCAATCATACGATTAAACCGAAAATATACCAAGATAAACTGGTCAAATAGCACACAGTGAAGGGGTGAACTCATTCCCTTGGGATAGTTCCGAACTACGGTTCAATCGTTATCTAGAGATACACGAAGATAGTATATTTAATTGACAATTTATTTCATTAGTATAATTGAGATAAAAACTTAAAGTTCGCTTTATATACACAATCAACAATCGCTTCAAGACATCAGTAACCAATTACTGATAAATGGAATTGCAGACGCAATGCGGGTACAAATGCGGGCGACAATGCGGGCGTCAAAGCGTTGAAACCCAATAATAACACAATCTTTAAAATCCTTCATTCATTAAGAATTTTATGACTATATATCATTGATTTGTTTACGATCTAAATATAAATCGGAAATCGTGTACAAGTTTAGTGGGTACACCAATACATGTCTCAAAAACTATGCGTTTGTTTTAACTAAAGGAAAAGAAGTATAAAATTAAATAATTAAATTCGTGGTTGAGGACTACAATCCTATTTTGAGACCTATTTTTTTCTTTTTATTCAATATAGCAACAATTACACACAGGGATAAATTATATGTCTTGCTAAGTTTAGAGTCAATGTGCAACAGCACCATTATCCAATATCTAATGACATGTATTATAATTATACACATAAAGACATATCGAGTTTTTCAATTTATCATAATTCACTAAATAACATGTCGTGCGGTGACAGCAAATTAAAATAATTGTCACCAGCATCAGAGTAGAGGTACTCTTAAGTGCCGAATATTCTTCAGCTGAGAAATGTTCACAGTACACACAGTACAGTTACCTTTTATAGGTTATCCCAAACGTCTGCCAGTGTGAAGACTGAAGAGTATAGCAAAACCTTCATTGTAAGAGAGGGGGCCATAAGCCGCAGACATAGTGGACATCTCGGGATGTTAAAGTTACATAATAATGATTATTTTCCTTTATTGAGAGAAAGATTATAGCGATATTTATTTTTTTTGTGTTTGTGAAAAATATTACATTAAAGATGAAAACTTTAATGCTGGCTATACCATATATGACTTTCCTATTTAACTGCCCACCTATTTTTATCTCGATACCATTAGCTGATTTATCTATTTGTTTAAAGCACTCAAGACTGTTGCAACTAATAAAACTAAACCTTTTTACAACTTGACAATTGGCAGTAAAACTGACAATGTAATAATTACGACAAAACTTAACTGTGTAGTTAACTTCAGACCGCTGACTACATAGTCTGATGTACTTTTACGAGTCAACTTAATAGTTCACAATTTTTTTACTTTTCAACTAATGCCACAAAATAAATACAATGTCACTGTTGAGCCATTTATTGCATAATAAATCATAAGCCTATATCCTTAATGCAGGACAATTTTTTTTCGAACTGACTTCTTATGTAGGCTGCAGATGGCCTTTACAGCTTCACCAGACAACTGGCGGGCGCAGATGGCTCTCAGGCAGGACACAGGCGTGCCTGCATAGCATGGCTTAGTTTGATAAGTTAAGTCAGTACCAATTTTTTAAAATAATTTCATGGATAGGCAAACAGTCGATTCTCTTGTTGGTATGTGATATCGCCTCATACACACTCGTAATCAAAAAGGAGATACGTATGCGTTGCCAACCTTGAAAAATCGAGGGGTGCAAAATAGCTAAGTAGTAGAGGATTAGGCTTCGATAGCCACACTTAATCAGCGCGAACATTGTATCACGACAAATAAATAAAAAAATCAAAGTAACAATGAATTTTAGTGGATCCTAAATGTTTGTTACCAGAACAGTTCAGTGTCGAAATGAATCTATATTTTGCACATTTTTAACATCGATATGTAATTCTGTACGTCGAAAACTTTTTCGACTGATCATTTTATACATACTCTGTTTATTTTATACAGACTTTTAACTTGCTCATATACGTCCAAAATCTGTAACAAAAACGTCAAATTCCAATAACAACACAAGAAAAGTACAACAGTCGAACATCGACCTGGTTTTAAAGTGCATGTCGTGTCCATACAATTCACGCACCAATGATACATATGATTTGTCATCAAATCAGCATGTGTATCTTTAAAATCATTCACATTTAGTACTTGTTTGTTAGTTTGTTCCTCGTATTACGGTACTTCATTGACGTTAACCAATTTCCGGTTAGTATTGAGTGACTGGTTATCTATGCATTACAATGATATTCATCCATTGTTTTCCGCGAAGGACATTGATAATAACAACTAAATTATAAACCCCATCGCAGGGGTTATACACTTATAACCTTGGCTTAACCTAATAAAGTCCTTTGTATGACATGTTTGTACGTCCGTTGCTCTCTAGCGTATCATCCACATAGTGATCAAGCTTTCAGCCGGCAAAAGCAAAAATTTTACCATTGCGGACAAAAAGATACTTGCAGTTACGGAATTAGTTAAATCTAGTAGCACAATGTATGAATCCCTGTTGAATCGTGCATTTGTGACTCATTATTACATATTTACCTACTATGAGTTAATGAATGCAAGTAATCAAAAATATGTTATCAACTGCTTTAACTAAAACTCTACCGCATCTAGAAAAATACCTAGAAAAACTTCGAAAATTAATGCGTTTTTTTTTTCAGAAATAGTTAATCAACTGACAAACTACTGATTCTGATGAGTGACAACTGTATGTATGTCGTCTATAAATTGTGATTCCAAGAAAGCACAGTGTTTAGCGTATCAAGTTGTAATATCCAGTATATCATACCTAGTCTAAGCCCTCAACGAGTTGGAGCAACTGTACAAAAGTAATTATGCTAATATAACCAAGATGCCGAGAAAATTATTATTCAAATAAAACAATAATCACAAAAAATAGTAACATTTCATCAAACCATAAATAGCACTCAACAACTGATCTAATTAGTTGATCGAGTAGTTTAAAT
>PQWD01006061.1:0-12421 GCA_019425675.1 Leucinodes orbonalis
AACACCGAACACACCCTTTTATTCCCGAGCTAGGTCTCTGCGGGGAATCTCCGAGCCGGTGAAGGTAACCGCCGTGTGCTGGTGACGTCACACTACGAATAATGCGAGGTTTGCCTGACGATGGAGCTCCACGTAAGTCGTTAGATGCACATAGAATTGTCCACTAAAGATACACACAAACGAATGTACTCGCGGAAAGCGTCGTGAGTTCGACCGGGGTCAGGTTGCTGAAGAGTAGCACCTGGACCGCGCGTACCGAATGGAGGTGTGACGAACAATGTGACGTCGTCTCCGCAATATGGAGATAACATCGGGACAAGGTGGTAGCATCGGTATGCGATCCGGAGCGTTCGTTTATCTACCTCACAATTGTCCGATAAAAATATTTTGTAATAGTAGAATTACGAACCATATAATTATAATAAAAAATATATACTTATAAATAATGTTTAATGTTATACTTATATTTGCAGAAGTTAATAATTTAATTTAAAATAAAAAGAAAAGAAAGAAAGAAAGGGTTCGTTGCAGCAGTTGATAACGCTTTCGGTTGACGTACCTAATAAAAATAGCTCGCATTGAAAACTATTTCCTCCAATCTTGACCACATAGAATCAACACCTTATACAGTAGAAGACTTGATAACTGTTTAAACAAACTCTTACGCCACATCGTATGCCACATCATCTCACAAACACCTGTCGATGTCGTCGTTTTTGCTATCGTCTCTGCGAAGGTTCGAATGCCGGAAGAGGAATAATTACGCCTTTTTCGTTCAACTCTAATTAGTCGATGATAATCTAAGCAACAAGATACGCCGTTACTTCAATTGCTTAACAAAAACTGTGGATTACGGGCGAGATATAACGCGCCCGGTTTAAAGACGTCGCTGTAGTTATCGCGGGAAAATAGTCAGGAACTCTATTGTTTTTACCTGTCGAACAATGTCGGCGAATGAACGCACTTGATTGATCGATAGTCTCATATTCATATACTGAGACCTTGCTTTTGTGACCATCCTTTTTTCTGAAGATAATACTGCAAATCTTATATATTTTAGCACATTAATGCATCAATTCTATGTGCCCCAATAATAATGATCGTAAAGTAAATAATAAGATAAGATAAAATAATCTTTTCAAATATGTGTACAAACTTTTCTACATTGTTAAAAATGTTTTATAAAACATAGTTATGCTTTGTTTTTACCTAATTCATGTAATATTTTAGCGAACACTGTGAGGTTTGTTTCTGCCAGATACATAATTTCAGTCTGATTGTCGCTTGCATTAATATACAAAAACAATAGTTTTAATGTCCCAAATATTATATAGGTAGTATTACTACTTCTAATATCATCCATTTTAGATAAAAATAGCTTCTATTTAGGAAACCGTACCTTACAAAATCATTCAAAGTTTGAGCTATTATAAACATCAGATCTAATGTCTCGTGTCTGCAAATAACGATTACTCGGTACATTCCAACGGTAGTACAACATCATAAAACAAAGGCTCGCAACTTATCTCTTAAATCAAGCTGATACAATGGACGGCGGGTTCGAAGTAGTCATGTTATAGTCATATAACGGTGTTGGCTATTTGACTACGGCTCACCTTCTCACGTATTTAATTCATATTATATATTCTTATGTGTATTGTTATAGAGGTTAAAATTGAATGGTAAATGGTCTAAGTAATGTTTCGCAGATTTGGATGAGTAACTGTAACCGAATCGCCTTTCAAATCGATATAATGCGAAACTCATGTTTTGGACAAACATCATTTTAATATGCACAGATTTGATGTAATCATATAGCATTTTGCATTTGCCAAATGTAGAGTAATTTGTAATCATATGAAATTATGAAATGAGAGAATCGACCATGTACGTAATACATGTCGACCATTGTAGGATATTTTCATGAATTAAACAATATTTTATAGCGGATCATTTGTAGGGGTTTTGGCTAGTAACAAAATCGTACTGCATAATGTTAAACGATGATTAGTTTTTCTTTTCGATAACTTAAGCAAAATATTTGCTCGCTCAATAGAGTCATGGTATCTTATATTGCTTATACAAACATTAAAGTAAACCTGTTTAATGTATTAAAAAAGATTCAACAAAACGTCTAGCTAGCTCGCTAGCTCTGGCGCTATGTGTGTTATTACATATAATTTCATCGATTTATCAAATATAGCACAAACGGCATACTTTAATGGGAATAATAAAGTAATTATCGTTTTAATTGCGTGCAACCATCGCCCCGTGTGATTACAGATATTATGCGATAAGCCATTACGCCTTCTACAATGGAATATCTGGTTTATAACGTTTTACTCTTTTCAAATACTCTATCATTAGCTATTGGATGATAATTTACTTCATTCCTCAATATATATCCATAGTAGGCATAAAGTCATGATCCAATGGTTTGTTCTTTGGAAGATCCCTGGTATAGGTGACAGTTGCCACTAAGTAACTACTAATACTATTAGTATTGATATATGTATCTAAACCAAATCTAAACGTCAATTCCTACAAATCTCATTTCCTAACTTTTTTCTCGGCCAGTATTTCATACATTAGAAAATTAATTAAGTACGTGCGATATATACTCGTTTTTGTGCGGCAGTTAAACGTTCAATAAAAAATGTATTGTACCGTAACAAATATCACTACGTAAAACAATAAAAAATTTATTGTTTTACGTAGTACCGACGGCCCTTTCTTCAATCTATATCCTTTTTATATGAAGATGCTTTTTCAGAATTGCGCGTGTCCATTGGTACCGGTACCACTTTCCATCAGGCGCTCTTTAATCCACCTATTTGATAAAACTAGCTATCTTATTTTCAGTTGTCTTATGATGACGTCAATGAAGGAATCCAGCAGCGAAGTCTATATTTGCAAACATATTGCCTCGTACTAGAAAAGCCAAATACTTTTGCTATTTTTTGCAAAAAAGAGACACCAATCAACGCTAATAAACCTGTTTGTCTTCATTTAATTTATCAAAATATCTGCTTAAATGAATATCGCTATGGCATCTTTTGAAGAAAGCTGACAATAGATTATATTGACTATAAAACACATTGAGGTACATATATTTAAATCTATGATAAAACACATCCAAAGCGTTATCCGCGTGTTGGAGCATTAATCCTGCAGGTGCATCCATGTTTGATGCATCGAATCATCATCAATTTCTATAGGCAATATGAGTCTTCCATTCATACATGAGATTTTTTTACTGACGGATGTTGTATTTTTTCTATTTGGATCAGTACCTACACCTACAGTCATGCTTATGCTCAGTCCATAGAATATCAAGTTTTGAAGACTTCACTGATTTCTGTAATAGTTTTTTTTTTGTTTTTATTTATGTGTGAAACTATATTAATTGCTTCCAAAATAAAGAAATAAATGTGTGAATTTGAGTTACGAGTAAAAAGGAATAAGCAGTGAAATAACTGGATTTTTTACATTTATTTATTTATGGTACACAAACAGAATATACAGTCTTTGCATGAAACACATTAAAATAAAACAGTTGACTGGACAGGACTGTAGCCCAGAGACGGTGTACACAGCGTGATTTCAGGACTTTTTTTTTAAATATAATAGGCTATAATAATATTTGGAAAACAGAAAAAACAGAGTACTAACAAACTTACAATTAATAGCTTTCCTAAGTCATTAAGGCTGAAGATATCGCTTTTTTATAACATATAAAATTATCATTGAAGATGTCTATCTCTCCATTACCCCGCACGCGGACCAGCTCATTGTACGTTATTTGCATAACAAGTTAGTAACTTTTCAGGGGTCAACTTTGGGCATCAAGTGTATTAGAGACCATCAGAATCGCTGTTGCATCACTTACTTTTATTATTGAAATATAAAAAAATATTTATTCACAGAACAAACTATATCAACAAAATTTAATGTTGCCCAATTATTCGGTTTCAATAAATGGATAAAATGTTTTAACGTTTGTCCAAGAAGAAAGTCTCATCACCCCTGTAATGGTCATTTTGAGTCTCGGAGAAATTAAATGTTATTTTGTACTCTCTATACAGAACTTTTTTGTTGCAAATGAAATCTCCCCATAACCTTGCTGTGCTGGAAGGCCTTTGCCCTGCAGTGGGTCGATATAGGCTCATGATGAGGTAAATAAATTACCAACTACGTTTTATAGGGCCTACATTACAACGGATGTAGCAGACTCATAAACATCAAATAATGCAATTTATTATTAATAATAGCCTGATCGTTGGGAACGTAACCTGTGATCATTAAACGAGTGAGGGGAATGTTTTATTCATATGCGCCAAGATTTCAGAACAAAGGTGCTTTGTAATTTTTAATGTTTGCTTCGGGAATACATGCTTTACCCTTTATTATGAATTGTTTTCAATTAAATTACTTTCAATTCAACCTATCGCAATCCACTGCTAGACATACTCGTAGGTCTCCCCTATTTTACGCCAGATATCCCGGTCGTTTAAAAAATGTTTCGGCTATTCATATTTATTGTCACACTAGCTGTTCACCGCGGTTTCACCCGCATTATAAGATATTCTCCCGAAGTAAAACATAACCTAAAAGCGCGCAGCGGTAAATAATTACTTTATTTTTCTAAAACAAAAAGTATTTTCTAAAATAAAAGTACCATCTTTTTTCCTTATTACATCAGCTACCTACCAAAAAAAGTCCGGTCCAAATCGATCCAATCTCACAAACAGACAGACAACAATTTTAAAAGGATTGTTTAGTGTATGTGCTCTATATATATTCAAATGCACGAAGAAAAAAAATATCAATATTACAAACGAACACTACAATTTTATTGATATGTAGTAGCAGATGTAATATATTAAACGTAATTAATTCCACCAGCAGCCCCTTTTCACCATCGGGATACAAGACGGAGGCGAGCGTTCCAACCTTACGTGGTAGACATTCCACACATCCGCACAGCGCGCTATGGTGTCTCGTTCTTAATGCGCACCGCAAAGGATTGGAACTCTTTGCCTCCTTACGTGTTCCCCGATCATTACAACCTGGCCGTCTTTACGGCAAGAGTGAATAGGCTGTTTCTAGGCAGGCATGATCCATCCTCGGCCGCATAATCACTTACCATCTGGTGAGATGGCGGTCAAATGTCTGCCTATACGGATAAAAAATATATATAATATGATTGTATCGTACTCTAACCATGAAAAAGTAACATGTAAAGTTAATAAAAAGAGCGTCGGTGGCTCAATGGTGTGGACTGGCGCCTTCCTACCGGGAGAGCTGAGGTTCAAATCCCGACACGTATCAATGTGTTTTCGAATTTTCGAAGATATATGTACGTTATCCGACGCTCTTACGGTGAAGGAAACATCGTGAGGAAACCTTCATGCACGCGCGAAGAGATTCGAAGATTGTGTGTGAAGTCGTCCAATCCGCACTGGGCCCGCGTGGACGACTAAGGCCTAATCACCCTATACGGGTAGACTCGTGCCCCTCGGTGGGGACGTTTAATGAGTTGATGATGATGATGATGAAAGTTAATCACTATGGCTGTGTATTAAATTTCTCTACATCAAATTGTACCAGCCTTTAATATTAATTTTAATTCAGTGATTTTATTGGATTAAGCCAATTCCATTATATTACAGCATCCCTATTTACACATACGCTCAACATAAACTGCAGAGCACTAAAAATATGGTGCATTAAAAAGTAATCACAACAACGAAGGAACTTCGTTAGGAAAAATAATGGTACTTAGCCCTTTGGCGTCGCTAATAAGGCTTTGCCAATGAAGTCGATCGGCGACGGCGGCCAATCGGTGTGCCGAGACCAGAGCTTCAAACTTGTGTTTTAAGGTTTAAACGGATTTTGTTATTCATTTTATAACTATTTATTTATAATAACCATATAAAAATTGTTACATTATTTTTAATCAATCCCGGACAAAAAAACCACTAAGGTTTGTAGTGACGGATTTAAAAATAATTTAAATATAAATTAAATGAAAATAACATTATTTTATATAAAACTAAGTTAACTATTAAAGGGGCCGTTCACAAAAAAAAACACGAAAATGTTGATTTCAACGCTCAAATTCAGTACCAAACACAACACGCGTTAAATGACGAATACTTGGAAAGAATAGATTATTTCGTCGTCTCCAATGTTACAAGAACAGAATTTTGATATTTGCTAAGTTATTAATCATGATTTTCTGAACCTATGTTTCGGTAAATTTGGGTGCAGACCTGTTTTCGGACCTGAAATTTGACAATTCGGCTAATTTTCAAGCATGTAAATATTTTTCTTATTTAGAGAATACCCTGAACTTCAGGACTATAAGAGCAGATTTTTTATTTTTGCCTTATCTATAGAAAAAAAGAGATAAACTTTATTAAATCTTCGTTCAAATTGCCTGTGAAACATGCAATTTTCTACCAATATCTTACTCAAATTAGTCATGAAATTTATACCAAAATAATCAGCAAGATATGCTGGAAATTTTTTCGTATTCATTATTTTTTGTGACTAGTAAAATTTTATAAAATACCATTTAAAACAAGTATATATTTCGGGGCCGACTGTAAGCATTTACAGTCGGCCCGAAAGCGCTGCGTCGTCGACGTTGGTCTATGTCAAATTTTTCCCGGAGCTGTCAAAGCCGATATTGTTGATACATTGACGTCTAGTACATGGAGAGCCACGGGTTGAAACCTACTTTAGTGACTTACGTTTTAATTATATCGATTTTTACTATGTGCATATGAATAATGGTACACATACATCAAAATATCATATTTTAAATGTTTGTGTCTGTCCGTCTGTTTGTTCCGGGAAATCTTTTAACCGACTGGACCTTTTTTAGCAGGTAGTCAAACTAAAATAAATAAAGCTCACTCCTTGGTCCCAGGCATAGCATAGATGATGGAACGCCACTTAAGGATAAGAAATATCACATATCATAAAACTATTAAAAATTACTTAAAAATAAATAGCGTGTAATATTGAAATAAATATATATGCGTAGCTATTAATAGCTAGGATAGTTAATATTAGTTAACGTTTCAAGGTTCGTCTGGGGAAGGACGAACCTTGAAATCGCAAATAATAATACTAGTCCATGCATTGTACTATAATATATATTTTATATTCAGATAACAAATACAATTGCGTTGGTAATAATATTCCTTATAAAATATGTCACTAACACATAGTAGTTTAACAACTATTAAAGAACGAGATCGGGAATAATTCATTCCACGACATCAGTCTGGCCTTAGACGCCTCAGCTGGATTTATTTGCGGCTGTTCGAGAAAGCAATTCCGACTCCTGAGACGCGGCGGATGCGAAGCTCTCGCATACAAAGGATGCCTAGGGTCCACCATCTGCTTATATTTTTTGCCAGTGGAAAGCAGCCATTATCAGTCAGTCGCGCTAGCTAAACGGCCTCTTAAGAAGGCTTGGCGTATAATATGAAATATTAATGTTTCATATAATAGAAAAAATATATACATCCATAAATAAGACTATTATTTAAAGTTAGATATTCTGTGATTTATTAAGAAATTCACAAAAAAACACGAATATGTAAGATTTCAACCCTCAGATTCTGTACCATATTAACTACATTATGTGACAAATACTTGAAGACAATAGTTTATGTAGTCTTCTTCAATGATAGAAGAACAGAATTTTGATATATTGCTCGGTTATTTTGTAATCATCATTTTCGAACATATTTTTCGGTAAAATTACGTGGAGACCTGTTGTTGAAGCTCAAATTTGTCAATATGGCTAATTATATCCAGCATGTAAATATTTTGCTTCTTGTTTTGAATACTTCGAGTTTCAAGATATTTTATAAAAGAACCAATTAATAGGGAAGGAAATAATATTTTTAAACACCAATAATGGCGGCAAACCATAGACGAAACATTTCCAATTTGCATTGATACTCCTCATGGCTTGCACAATTTGTAGTTGTAGTTGAGCTGTCAACGTGAGAAAACAAATAGTGTTTTTTTTAAACTCGAAATTATTCCAATTATTTTCATAAAAAAACTAAAACAAAGCTCAATTATGTCCCACTTTATCCATATGCCTAGCATCACTACCCGCATGTCGTAGGTAAATTGTAAACTTCTTTAATTGCGCGTTCATAAACTATCTATAAATCTAACCACGGAGCTGACATTTAAATAAACATCATAATATTATTAATTATGACATTATTTTCTCCCAGCATATTTCCACTTGAAATTAATAAAATAGAATCATTTTTAGTTAGTCGTACTATATACGGAACGCCATGGTGTGAGCGAGAAGAAGATATATTTGAAAAGATTGCTCGCGTAACTTGAGCTGTCATTTAGTGTCAAAATACCTAAAATCGTGATGCGCTGAAATGTGAACGGCCTCTTAATTGAAAGATAGAAAATAATAATAATAATATAAAATAAAATATTCCGATGCAGAACTGAACAACAGCATACTTGCAACCTAAATAAACCGGTTAATAGTGAGGGTCGTAAGACTCGTAAGTTTTAGTAAGTCGGAAACAGTTAATGTATCACGCTACGCGCGCACATAGGAAGCAAACGCACTTCTGTGAGTCAACTACTTGCGACGCCGACGAAGCGACGCTACGAAATACTAAGTTCTTAAAAAGAGGGAAAATCGTGCCAATGGGAAAGGTCATGGCCTGCAGTGAGATGACAGCACATGCGGCACTAACACCAAGAAAACAATCGAGCATCATGATTATTGTTATCCAAGTTAAAAATTCAATCTTATATTAAGGCAATTGAATTTAATATCACTCTCGACAAGCTCCCTCATATCATTATTGTAAAGGCAAAAATATATTTCCTAGCTTATTATGTTACAATTACGTTGCCTCTATGGTTACTACTCGAACATGTTCAATGTCATTAATTATCTCTTACCCATAGTTTATGGTATCATGCATGATTGCCCACAGTAAAACAATGTAAGTGTACGTTTACACAGAACGATTTAGTCGTGGGACGAAATACATAAAATGTTGAAGTAATGTGCAATGTTATATTCTATACTTGTTGCGATACTGAGTGTTTTAATGCCTTTTAACGGTTTAATTTCCTTATTTATAAACTAAAGTATGCAGAACCGATGGCCGATGGGGCAGAAAGGGTCTCGAGTGGCGTCCACGTAATAGAAAACGAAGCGTAGGCTGACTCCCGACCAGATGGACGGAGGACCTGGTTAAGGTAGTGGGTAGCAGATAGATGTCAACTGCTAGGGATAGGGAAATTATTAGAGAAGGCCTTCGTTCAGCAGCGGACATATTAGGCTGAAATAATGAACTATCACGAATGTAAAAATGCAGGCATGGCAGCAGTTTTTATTTTATTTATTTTTTATTTATTTGACGACCAATTTGGTGTTGCGGTTGAGAGGTCGACAGCAACACCAAAAGTTCCGGGTTCGATCCCCGGGCAGTACAAACATTTGTGTGCATAAACATATCAGTTTGTAATGGTCTGGGTGTTTTCTATGTATAATATGTATGTATTTACAAAAAAAATGTATATAAGTATGTTTATCCGTTGTTTAGTACCTATAATACAGGCTTCACGCTTAACTTGGGGCTAGGCGGCGCTGTGTGAATGTCAGTGGATATTTATTTATTTATTTTTATTTTATTTACCTATCCTTACAAAGCTATTACAATTATAATAAGTACAAAAGTTGTGTGAAAGTGATAGAAAACGCTACTTATAAAATCTTAGCACTTACAGCTAAGACTTTATAAGTAGCGTTTTCTGTCAAATAATATTTAATTCTTACAAACAACAGGAATAAATTTTATAACCAATCAATGATGTGTTAGGGAAGGTATATTTTTTTTCTATTAAATCTAAAAATTACCACTCGATCCAGAAGACAATAATTCTTAGTTAAAATAATGCAAGCAAACAAAACTTAAGGTATATATTTGAAAGGTCGAATTGTAGGTAAAAAAATAAGTTAAATATCTAAGATCGTAATGAAATAATTATTGGTACGTTTTATGCTGTTGTCTCCCAATTTGTTGGGCGCAAGTTCAAATCCGGCCACGTACCAATGTCTTTCCGAATTTTCAAAATTATATGTATCCGACGTTATCCGATGCTCTTACCGTGAAGGAATACATCGTGAGGAAACCTGCGCACGCCCGCGAAGAGATTCACAGATTCTGAAGTCGGCCAATCCGCACTGGTACCGCGTGGATGACTAAGCCCTATGAACCCTTTTTATTTATTTATGAAAGCAATAAAAAACAAGATCATTTTAAGATTACCGGCTTCTAATACGTGACTGGAAGATTACAATAAACGGGCCTTTGGAACACATTAAAATATATCCGAACGTAATGCTGACACTGATATTTCAGGTCCCCATGAGCCTTACCTAATAGGATGACAGTGATCCCGTTGTTCGTACATCGTCTTGTATTATCTATTAAATATAAATAAGATTGAGTATCTGTTGTTAATATTGAAATAACCGTTATTTTCTTCATGCATGTGAATAAATTATATACGGTACCTACATACAACCAACTGTCTGTCTGTCTGTTTGTTCCGGATAATCTCTGAATCGGCTTAATGGAGTTGTTCGGGACTCTTTTTGGCAGGTAGCTGATGTAATTAGGAAAAGTTGGCTACACATTGGTTGGCGGGATTTGAACCCTCAGCCCTGCCACTCTTTAGTTCTTAATAAAATATTATTATTTAACAAATCTAGCTCTTGGGTGGGGTGATCACTATAACCTGATTATGATATGTTTTTGTCTATTTGCTACTTACTGAGCCCTCTTTTGACTGCATCAATAAAATGTTTCTTCTTGGTGTGACGCGGGCTCTATTTTAGACAATGCCTTTTATTTCGGAAAAATAAAGCAATGTTTAACCGCGCGGCGGCCGCGAGTCGTGTGACTTCAGGTTATTACTTATATGTTTAACTGCGGGGGAATATCTTATAACGGGGAAATACCGCGGGAAACAGCTAGTCTATTGCACCTTTTATCTATTACATATAAATAAAACTGGAGTATCCGTTTGTAATATTGAAATCATTTTTTTTCATGCGTATGAATACGAAGCCGTGTGGGGACGGCAGAATAGAATACATGTGTCCCCACCCCTACTCCTCCCGAGGGTGTCGTAGGAGCCGACTAAGGGTTTTATACCGGATGGTGGGCAGCAGCGCCATCCTGCGTACTGGTTCACACTGCGGTCACCAAGAAAATCCTTTTTGTTTAACAAAATAAAACAATGTTGTAGCGCGATCCGGGCATTGAGTCAAAACCTTACAAGTATTTAATTGCAGAATATGAGATGAGACTCTATTGTAAAAAAAATATAGACATCTTTGTTTCAAAAAGAAAATATCAAGGGTTTCGTATATTTTCTAATAAAATTCTAATACTTCGAATGCGTACCGCTTTTAAAGTGTTGCAGCACTGTCCATAAACGTGTCAGATTATAAACAACAAAAGTTAATGCAATTTGTCCATATACAGTGAAAGTCATAAATTTTAATTGCGATACTAGATGTCAAAGGCAAATAAATTGCTCAAAGACTTTGGAATTACCGGCTACTTATAAAACGAATTAAATTATAGTTCAATTAATATACAATGCAAATTGGAAATGTCAATAAATCTATATTTTAATAAAGCGACTTACGAGTACGTGAATACTTATTAACTTTAAATAGATGTTTTTTTCATCGCGACCGATCCAATAGAAGCAGACTAAACCCTAAACATGTGTATCTCATTCAAGCATCAATATTAATGATTTGTCGATTAAACGTCATTGTCGACATATCCATTCCGTAAGGTTGAGACCATGTTGAGACCGTTTGTAAGGTTTGTAAGTGATTTAAGCACAAATAACTCGAAGCTCTCGACCGTTTACGAAGGTAGTGGTGGAAACTGGCCGTAATGGTGAGCGCATGAGCTCATTACGCAAGTCGCCGGAGGCAGATGCGAGCCTGTGCGGGCGCATACCGCCTCTAGGGTTGCCTCTAACATTTTTTATACAAATGATAAAATTAAAAATATTTTTACTTTATAATTTCAATAGTTTTTATTTAATATTATTAATATTTAATCTTCTCCTATCTCATTTAATCTTACTATGATCATAAAATCAACGGGTCTCAGTTCTAATAACTTTCATTATGGAACGGAATAGTCGAACGCGGTTGACAGGCTTGACACAGTCCGTGCGAGCACTGCCAGCGTGTGCCGAGTCGAGCCGATTCGACGATGTCGATTCTTTAGGCTCATTGCGTATTATTAAATATTGAGATTAAATATTACGAACAAGATTTGGAGATACGATTTTATACCATATTTGCTAA
>PQWD01006062.1:0-12495 GCA_019425675.1 Leucinodes orbonalis
ACACATTGTCCGTTGTGTCTCCGGGCACATTGATTCCATACGATAGGTTACCAAACACCCAAGGTGAATATTCATTGCTTCACAATTTTTATTTTACATACATTTTTACATAATCATTCTCTTCATGAGAGCTTCAAGAAGGTCAACTTGCTCTTGAGTAATTTATCTTTTTGCTTGAAACTCCTTGAGAACTTGCGACATATTTTCAACTTTTTTTTTCAAACGCCTTCGAGTAGCATAAAGCGCATTGCATCGCATTCGACGACGTGTAGCTACGTCTTTTAGTCGAATAATTTCATTTTTCAATTTCCGTTCTCGTGGTGTATCACTTTCATGAATGAGTTGAAGACATTCATCGGAAGATACTTCTGTATCATTACGCACAACGCTTGAGGTAGATTGCTCGGATTCTGAATCAGATGTCGCGTTTTCTGTTATATCACATGAATCATCAAGCAAAAGCGATGGAACAGCGGTACTAAGTAATTTGCGTAGTCCATTTTTTGTTTCATAATAATTCGAGTCATGAAAGTGAACTGAACAAACTTTAGTCCATATGTTCGGTTCAAAATTGGATTGTTTTAAAGCCTCAATCCACTTGTTCATCAAGTTTCGGTCTTTTGGGAACCTGAAAAATACGAAACAAATTGATTAATTCGACGACCCATTTGATGTAATGGTTGAAACATCGCGTCGGCTACTACACCAAGGATTCCGGGTCCGATCACCGGGCAATACAAACATTTGTGTGCATGCACATGTATGTTTGTATTGGTCTGGGTGTTTCTATGAATAAATAAAAAAATATTTATTCGAGTAGGTAGGATATTTAAAATAACTCTTTGGAACATCAAATTTAAAGATGTCACGAGTCGTCCTCCCAAGATCGAAGCGAACCTGCTCTAGGCCGCCGGCGCCGACAAAGCGCAAGCGCACTTGCCCATCATTATTTAAATAAAAAAATAATACCGGCATAGCTTAATTTAAAAAAAAAGCTTAAACCATGTGATCTTTCTTTCATAATTTATTATAATTATGGATACAATTTTCTGCATTTAGCCTATTACCTCCTGCAGGGACAAGCCTTCCCACGCAGTAGACATGGGGAGATTTACATTGTAAATATTTGAATTGTTTAAAATATAAAAGCAGTCGATGAGTGATAAGATGCAGTTATATTCCGTACTTTGCATTTAAAATATATAAAATTACATTGAAAAGAAAACCAATTTACATACTCTCAAATATAATAACACAAAAATATTTACAATTAATGATTGTGCAAAAAATAAATTTCAAACTTATATAAAATGTATATGTAACTTTAAAACTCAAGTAAATAAATATTTAATACTCCTTGCCTATATAATCAAATATATAAATATCGAATCTAGCGTTTGTCGCGTAACATCACTACGGGTTCAGGCGGGGGGAGCTGTGCGCGAGTATGTCAGTCAGTGCGTGCCCGCCTCTCGCGTCTCCTTCACCCCCGCGGAGACCCAGGATGCGTAATTGAATAATAAAAAAATAACCATAAAAAGCGACTTACCGATGAAAAGTAATACCGGATTTTAATTTTGTTTGTTTTCGTGTATCGTTCTTGCACGATCGAATTGCACACTTGACCATATTAAAGCATTAAAATTAAAAATATCTCCAGAGAAAGGCACAATGCTAGCACTCAACGACGACTGTAAGCGCTTGCGGCGGGAATTTCGTGTTGTTCTCGCCCGTGCCTATTGTTCCCACTTTGTTGCGCTTGCTCTTTACTATTGTTCCTAAGTAAATACTATTATTCCTAAATTAATACTCTATAATTTATGATTTTAATTATGCCCTTAATTAAACAGTTACTCTATTATCTAAGTATATACTAGTGTTGCCATCTACACAGAGTTGAATGAAACAAGACGCTCGTCATATCGCAATGCTTATTTACTTAGTAAAAATACAAACACCAGCCGCTAGATGACTCTTCGCTGCAAGTTTTCTATATTTTCAATTACTGTTTTTATCAATTAGTTAATGAGTATCGGAATATTTATAGACTTAAAAATTTAAAATAGTTTGGCATTCTCGACAAAAAAAGGATCTATTTAAAGTTATGACTACACGTTAAGTTTGGCAACGTCGCGTCGCTAACTAAGGTCACGCTACGTAGCGAGCGACCGCCAACCGATCCAATCGCTCGCTAGTCGCCGCGACGCACCTCTATAACTCTGTATTGTCAAAATTTCTCTGTCAATATGCCACCTTTACGATCCGATGATATAATTAGATTACTAAACGAATTAAAGAGACAGCCAGCGCTTTGGGATATTCGACATAAGAAATACAACGACAGGTTCTGTATGGCCGCAGCCTGGAAGAAAATCGCCTACAAACTGCAAATGCCAGGTATGCGACTTTTCGATCTCCATTTAAAACGTAAACACGACGCGACACAATCGTAATATTTCTCAAAAGTTTATCAATAGATGGCGCCTGTGATTTTGTTTGTGAGTGTTTTGTAGACTACTGCCAACAGCTATTTGTTTTATTTTGTTAATACTAAATATGAACACATTTACAGATAATCGTTAATTTGTAAAATTATTATGCCATTGAAATGATATGATATACATAAGACAATTTTTTTTTATTTTATTTTATTTTTATTATTACTTATTTTATCTTTCGCGCAAAGTAAATTACCATAATTGTGAGAGATTATTTACACATCTGATGTTATTGTTGTTTGTTTAAATTTGTTTTTTCTTTAAAAAAAAAATACCGTGGTTTTCCCTTGTTATGTGTTTAAAAGTGACTTATTTTTTCAGAAAATATTAAGAGTAAAATGGAAAAGCCTTCGTGATATTTACAAGAAAGAAATGAAAAAATGTAAATCTAATAATGTCGAAAACTATACAGGCAAGTGGAAATATTTTCAGAATATGATTTTTATGAAAAATAACTACATTTCCGACACTGAAGATAAGCAGTGCAGAAACAGTGAGGATGAAGATTTCAAAAGAATTATTATGGATAGTGATATTGATGATTATCAAACATCTAGTGACCTAGACTCGCATGACCAACAAAGTATAAATAACTTTAGAAATACAAAATATACAAGAATAAAAGACAGTTTGGTCAGAACGGATCAAAACAAAGCAAGGGAAAGTGAGGCTTCAAATGCTGATGACGATGATGAAACCATAGAGTTTATTGTGGAAACAGAGGAAGGTCATCAATCCTATAATGAGATACCTGAAGAAGTTACATATATAGAAGAAGATCAATCTGACGATTTAACATCTTCAGTAGACAATATTAATTATGATGTAATGTTTCTTAAATCCCTTGCTCCATACTTCAAGCAATTAGAGCCAATAAGAAAGCTGGTTATGCGAAGTAGGATTCAAGATTTATTATTAAAAGAGATTGCAGATCAAAATTCTAGTGTAATTGACGCAAGTGATGAATAATTGTATTTCATAAATACATTATTTTTCCATCAATAATTTATAATTTCATTCTTTAACTATGCAGAAAGTAAATCATAGGGAACTTACCTATTTCTACCCATATGGAATAATGGCCGAAGTATGCTATATTACACAAGGGTTCCGAGTTCGATCCCCGGGCAATACAAATATTAGTTGTGTGCATGAATATTTGTATTGGTCTGGAGGGTGTTTCTATGTAATACTCGTAATGTTGTAATATAATATAATTAATAATTATATCTGTATTTACAAGAAAATTATTTTAGTACATTTAAACAAACTACGGGTTATAATCGTCACATTGAGTGTGAGCCAGTTTACCGAACTATCTATAGTTGAACTTGTAAGTCATCGATAGGCCTATCGATATTATTAATCGTATCGAAAGTTGGCAGTAGACAGAAGCAACAGTATCGAATGTCAATTTTACAACAAGCTTCGATACTATCGCTTTTGCTTAACTATCGATAATGAACTATCGAGTGGCAACACTAGTAAGTGCCCGCCGCGGCGCCGCCATAGATCGTAAGGTATCGGGTAGCGACGACAAGCGATAAAATTTCACCTATTTGTAAACAAAGTCCATAATGCGGCATCCACGCCTTACGGATGAACAAATTGTGCATCTAATAAGAGAAGTGGAGAAAAATCGTTGTTTGTGGGATAAAAACGACGAGAAATTTAACAATATTTTTCATGTGGTGCTAGCGTGGAACAAGGTCGCTAGGCAGCTCGGGTTAACAGGTTTGTGTTGTGCTTTTGTTTTACTTTTTGCGCTGTAGTTTAATTCCAAACGTTGAGCATAGATGGCGCTTATAGACTTTTAGATTACAATATTGCAAAATAAATCTAATGATCCAAATAATGCATTCAGTCCTCTGAACCAGAAATTTGGTCTGAGATTCAGTCAGAGTAAGCACATAGTTATGTTTTTTTAAAAGTGTGTTGATAAGTTCCGTGTAAATACATAAATATAAACTGTGATTACCACAGCGCACACACAATTCAAGCGAAAGGGCTTGTAGTACCTACTAAACAACGGATAAACATACTAAAAGATAAAAATATTATATTATGATATTAGTTAATTTACATATTTTTAAATATATACATAATATAGGTACATAGAAACACCCATAGTCCTTGTCTAAGGCAATCAAATAAATGCATTTATTTATTCCAACATTAATTTTGTGTGACTAAAACTCTTGTTAGGAATTTCGACAAAAAGAATTTCCTAGTGGTTTGTAAACCTTTTAAATAAAATGCAACTTTTTAAATATCAAACTCCTATAGAAAGGCAAAAATGTTAAGCAAAGAACTTAACAATAAAAATAGTAAAATTCTAATAATGTTGGTTTAACAATCTTTTTTCATCGAACCAAGGAAGACCATGTCACCGTGTCATGGTGACTTCATAGCCAAGGCACATGCTGTGTGTTCTACCTTTTGTATATTTCTGGTCTGAGAGCCCTGCTCTCGCTCTTTTTCCGGTCTGTTAAGGCATCTGCGGCCATAGATTACTGGCTAGACTTCTAAATAACTAAAATCATCAATATGGTATATCAATGACAGTAATATCTCTTAAACCTATCACAGTCCACTGCTGGACATAGAACTCCCTCATTTTGCATCAGATATCCCGGTCCTCCGCTTTGCTTACCGGTCTCCACCAGCGACTTTTCGCAAGTCGTCGGTCCATCGGTCAGGGCGCTACGCTTGCCGAGACGCGGTCTCCACTCCAGAACTCGTCTGCTCCAACGGCCATCGGTTCTGCGACATACGTGACCAGCCCACTGCCACTTCAACTTGCTGATCCGGCGGGCTATGTCGGTAATCTTAATTCTCTTACGGATAACATCATTTCTGATTTATCGCTAAGAGAGATCCCGAGCATACATCGCTCCATTGCGCGTTGAGTGACTTTGAACTTGTGAACCAATTCCGCAGTCAGTGTCCATGTCTGAGCATGTCTTTTTAATATAATTTAAATTAATATAATGTCTCCATCAATAATATTGTTCCAGCGAAAGAAGTAAAATGGAAATGGAAGAATCTCCGCGACGCGTTCAACAGGAAAATGAACAGGGACCCCCAATCCGTATTGGACGGCTCGGGCCGAACGTTTTTCAAGGAAATGCTGTTTTTGGCGCCACAGAACAAAACTTACAATGCTGAATATTTAAATCTAAATGAAGATTCTCGTGAATACGTAGCATTCGAGATAGAAGACACGACCGCAGTTGCTAACAAATCTAGTGATTACTACGATTTGTTGTTTCTGGAGTCTTTGGCGCCGTATTTTGAGGAATTGGACACGGTTAGGAGGGTGGCTATGAGGTGTAAAATACAAGAAATGCTGATGGAGGAGATGTCACGGCAGAATGACGAAAAGTTCGAAGCGCTCCGAGATCAGTCTGCAGACAACAGTGAATGATTTGATTAAAAAAACGCTCAGTAATTTTAATGTTTCTTATTTTGGAAACAACTTTTACTATCGTAGGCCACGCCTTCGACAAATCGTAGGATACTTCGTCATACCGCATATGAAAACTTTTTATGTACTTTGATAATTAACATGTGCATTTTGAATTTGGTATGATGACTAACAGAGCAAATGAGCTACTTTAAATGAGCACCAAGGGTTCCGGGTTCGATCCCCGGGCAGTACAAACATTTGTGTGCATAAACATATCTGTTTGTATTTGCCTGGGTGTTTTCTATGTATAATATTTATGTATTAACAAAAAAATTTATAAAAATATGTTTTTCCCCATTTATTATTATATATTATGGACAACAAATAATATATAATAATAAGTGTCCAACTGTGGACTGCGATAGGTTGAAGAGAGAATAATATATCCTTATAGAAAGATGTTTTTTGACATCGCTATGAATTAAGAACATAGATGGCTCCTGAGTAGTTTCAGCCCAGGGTCCCTGAAATCCACGATCCGCCCCTAGTAGGTTTGGACATGCCGGTCGCCTTGTGTTTGTATCCTTATTTTCGAATTGACTACTGCTGTTGGCCGCCGATGGCTGGCCTCATCGGGCAATTGACAAGTGCAGATGGCCGAGTGCTTAAACTGTTTGTATGCGTAACCGGCGCGTGCCGGATTTTTTACTTCCAAAACATAATATATAAGGTTAGGTAACCTATTTCCTTATGTTAACGAGTGTTTTTGATAAACTTATTATACATGGCGAAAATGGCAAGGACTAGGCAAATGATGCACCAAATAAAATATTTTTATTTCTAATCAGGTTACGAAAACCGGTTCAATGAGGATACTGTGTACAAACTGTGGATTATCCGCATCTTAGTCTTATCAGCATATGTTGTAAATTACCTTTGATAATATTAGGTATTGTTTATAATAAAAAATCAGGGCTGAATGTAGGTAACATTGAATAAAAATGTGATTAAAAAAAATTGATTGAGAGGCAAGCAGAAAATAATTCTCAAATCTCCACCTCCAGACATATCACAAACTATTCCACATTCGAAATGCTCCCTCACGTGTTAAGTTTTATTATGACGATGACGGGCGACGTTGCCACACCGGTAACCCAAACAACGGGCGGGATGGCAACAGCGCGCTACGATCGATCCCTCATTCCCTCCCGCCGCGACACAGGTTCTTGCACTAGTGATGCTAATTACCACACATTACCGGTTTTCCGAGTATTAAAAAAATACTTGGAAGTAAACATATTTTAAATAGGTTTTTGTTAGTTAAAGTGTAGGTAATAATGACAATGACAGAATAACTTTTTTAAAAATCGATGTTACTAAGCTAATTTACCTATTATAATCGCACTAAGATATTTTTAACACAATCTGTACATATAAAACCCTTAGCTTTATATAGCTTTAGGGTAGTTCTACTTATATTTTAAAGTAATTCTGATTATAGCTTAAATGTGTACATATTGAAATAAGAATAACATACTTTTTTGCATGTCCTACAAATACACCACACATAGAAACTACATTACTGTATTAATTTATGGCAAAATAATATGAAATAAAAACTTGCATATCCTAACGCTTTATCTCGAGAGCGCATCTGATAATAATCTAAACCCCAACTAGTTCACACATTACTTAACAAGACAAAGCTTTGCAATTATATCAGAAACACTACGAAACATGCAAGGGGGAATGCCCATTCGCAACAGTGAGCCCCCCCAGTGTCCCTTGAGTCCCTTTGTGAGGAGAGTCTTTGATTTCTCTCTTTGTTTCCTTCAATAGCCATCAATCCGTCATTCAATGTGACCATGACCAATGTTTTTTTCGTTTTCAACAAGCCTTATTGTGATTGCTATAAGATTTACAATTCAGTAAACATAATATTTATCTATTCTTATTCCGCTTTCAGGGTTGTTATTATATTATATTTACCCGCAGAGAAAAGATTGACGGTTGACTCACCCATTGTACTCTTATTGTGGTTATAATAATAAAAAAAACTTGTGGAATTACCAAAAACTGTGTAATCCAAAATTGTATCAATAATAAAAGGTTATTATGACAAACTAGAACAAGATAAGATAGATATAAGATATATCCTAGAGAACAAGTTAATTTCGCAGGTAAAAGATTTATCTATACTAATATTATAAAGCTGAAGAGTTTGTTTGTTTGATTGTTTGTTTGAACGCACTAATCTCAGGAACTACTGGTCCGATTTGAAAAAATCTTTCAGTGTTAGATAGCTTATTTATCAAGGAAGGCTATAGGCTATATATCATCACGCTACGAGCAATAGAAGCGGAGCAGTAATGAAGAATGTTTCAAAATCCGGAGGGGAAATTTGCTTACTTGGAGATTCCGCTGCGTACGCTGCGTAAACGGTTAAAGTTTCGCAAAAGTCATGTATGAGAGTATTGTTACCCTTTTAAAGGTCTACAAAAAAGTCCGCCACAGCATATGTATATTTAAGGTTAGCTCCCTATAACATATTTTTGGCTAAAAATGTTTTCTAAAATAATGCATCATTTTGCGAAGCTATTTTCATAAATCTAATATCAATCCTTATCCAAATAAATACTTTATTTATCACAAGTTTTCATTTTAAACAAAATTGCCCTTTACATCATTCAATTTAAATGAATATCTTATGAGATCGCAGTTTTAACACACCTATATAAACGAAGTAGCGGGTTGAAGAGAGCGTTAGGCCTAAGTAACTATTTCACGTGGACGCAGTCGCACGCAAAAGCTAGTGTAATTATAAGAAATATTAATTTAAGAGGACATACGTACGAGTAAGTAAATCAATACGGTTTGTGTTTTGTTTATTTTTTTAAGTAAAGCGTTTCATTGGTAATTTGTAAAAAAAAATTTGTATAGGTACATAAGTTGTCATTAATTTAATAAGGTAACTTTAATTTACCTTTTCTAAACAATATTATAATTTTAGGTAGATAGAGTTCCAGATTTAAACTTAGTTTCGGTTCTATGGTTAGTCCAATGTTATCCCCGATATTTAAGAATAACAGTTTTCCTCTACAATGCTGTAAGTTGGCTGTAAGACAAAATCCAAAACAATTTAACAATGTGGTGTTCAGTATGAATAATGTCTTCAAACTTCAGAGTAATTGTGTACCGGTGGTCTCGACGAGCTGATTCATCCGTTGTTGACATCAGCGGGCGGACGAGCCATAAAGGCTTAATTGCACAATAATGCACTTCTAGTGTTCTTGTAGTTAATGCCACACTTAAACATTACGACGCTCTGCGTTCTATTCAGAACACCGGGACACTTTTTAATTTAGCAGAGGAAATGAGAACGTGAATCATTATTTTGTGTATAACGAGCTCAATAGAGGAAGCTGACTTTAGATCTTCATCATCATCAGCTCATTAAACGTCCCCACGAGGGGCACGAGCCTACCCGTATAGGGTGATTGGGCCTTAGTCGTCCACGCGGGTCCAGTGCGGGTTGGACGGCTTCACACACAACCTTTGAATCTCTTCGCAGCCGTACGTAGGTTTCCTCACGATGTTTTCCTTCACCGTTAAAGCGTCGGATAACGTACATATAATTTCGAAAAAACATTGGTACGTGGCGGGATTTGAACCTCAGCCCTCCCGGTAGAAGGGCGACAGTCCACACCATTGAGCCACCGACGCTCTAGACTTTAGATCTTACTGACATCCAATTGTCTAATAATCAAAGGCTAATTATGAGCCCGTAACAATGATATTCTGTATATATAAAGGTAAAAAAACGAACCGCCAAAGCGAATACGTTTGTTTAGGTAAGTGTGTTCGAAATTCGAAATATGTGTATGTGTGCTGTCACTGCATACGGAACACTTTTTTCGATTGTTTTCATGCATATCACGAATCCATACTTTTTTACATCATTGGCTCGTAACAATTTATTTATACCTAGAGTATTCGAGTCAAGATAATTGGGGCGTTTGCATCTAAACGATTTATTATTCATGAATTTGTTTACATAATGCCTCCCGTTTGCTCTAACAATGGAACTTGAATTTTATTTGTCCCGACAAAACAATAGCCACTTACGAGCAAGCCCAAACTTTGAGACCGCTAGACAACATAAATGGCTGGTAGACTTTTAACAAAAAGCCATTCCCTCATCACGAGGCTAAAGCAATAACGAGAAATAGCACTAAGTTTATTTATATTTCATACACATTTTCTAACCATCCGCTTTCTGAAGAATTCCTTGTACAACCTGTTGACAGCCATTCTTTCGAGCTAAATAACCGGTTGTTTCAACTGGAATTGACGTTAAACTGTAGAATTACATGTCACCGGGCTCGTTGACGACCATTTGATATTTATGAAACGACCCTTTTTCAACGAATCAAAGTTGTAACCGAACATTTTGATATTCCATATTATTTGCCAAACGACTGTATCATTGCGGTTTTCATTATTTTCTGACATCAACCGTCATTAGCGATATTCGTTTTAAGTTATTATTATGCAGCAATGATGTAAAAAAGTATAGATTCGTGATATTCTCACAAAACAATCGAAAAAAGTGTTCCGAATGCAGTGACAGCACATACATATAATTGTACTCTCTTCGGCAGTTCATTTTTGAGGCACGGATGGCGTATCTACCTTAATATATACAGAATATCATTGTTATGCAGATATATCATTACAAGGTAATTAATAAAATTTGTAAAGTATTGCTTTATCTTTCCATGATAATTCTCATAATGTAACTCGACAGGTATGATACTCGAAAGCATTGGTTTGGAGCTACCCTAATACCTCCGATATTGTGAGAATCTCTGCATCATTTCTCAAGCTATCACTGTCCACTGCTACCCATATGTCATCCCTTGTAAAGAAAACATGGTCTTGGTCTTTTATTATATTAGAAATAATACAATAATATAGGTGAGCAGTCTTCTGTTCTCGTCAGTCGAATCGTCAGTCTATTTTAGTCGTCGAGTATAATAGTCATAGTCTTACTGGCCAGTCTAAACCAAAAAGTCCGTAACACGATGGATGGATGGATGCAAAATAGAGAAGAATATAAAAAAATAAGAATGGATTTATTATTTACATTTGCTATTGTGTCTGGATTCCCGGCGTTCAATGGGTTAAAACACCATCCATCAAGTAATACAACTGATTCCTGACTAGTAGGTTTCCTCTAATACATTTTTATCTCGAGTTACAATTGTATTATTTTTAATATATATGTATATATTTATATATATGTATAATATCTTTGATGATTGTTTTTTTTTTGTAGTTTAAAGTACTTCTAATACATTAGTAATAAGCTGTAACATTGTCTTGAACGAGAACTTTTGCCGTTAAACTGTTGCACAGTTTGGCAGACATTATTTTGTGAAAATGTAATGTTACCATAAAATTAATAAATTAAAAAAAAAGAATCTATACATACATCACTTGAGACTGACGCATCATGCTTCAGGTTATAAGAGATATCACATTTATTCTATTCAACTCGCAGTCCACTGCTGGACATAGGTCTCCCGCATTTTGCGCCAGATATCCCGGTCCTCCGCTTTTCTCATCCAGCCTCCACTCCATTCGCAAGTCTTCGGTCCATCGGACCGAAGGGCTGCACTTCAGAACTCGTCTGCTCCTAAACTTTAAAATTTAGTTTTAAGGCTCAATGTAGCTGTCTCTATAGTATTTTATGTAAAGGACTTCGGAAGCGCAGTTAGCAGGAGTGGTAAAAACCACAGACATCAGAATATACATTAGACTGGACAAGCCGCCAAGTTTATAGGCAGTCCCAGTGTCGCAATTTCTTTTCGGTTCTTACCTGTGAAAAGTTATTATATTTCTTGGTAAATTTACTGATTAATTGCGATGATGGTATGTTACAATTGCACAGGATGACATTTTGGAAAAAAACGGTATTTCTTTTAATATTCGTGCGTCTTGACTCGTCTCACAGAGCGTAAACTGGTAGCCAGTGTATGCTCGTTGAGCTTACAGTTGTCGCACTTTAAACGCGGCTTGCCCCATCTCCTGTATTGGGAAATCTGTGGGTAAAAACACTGGTGATTTATGAATATTGTGGTCGGTAGTCCAAGACAATGTATTGACTGTGGGGAACGATGATTAGCCTTCTGCAATAATGAGCACCTAACTTAGAGTGTTTATTGCACAAACGTTGCACCTTGCAAGGATGGAAACCACATTCTTAAGGATTGAATATGGGTTTCTACATGAAAGACAATTGAGAAAAAAGAGTGACTTAAAGAAACAGGTTTAGTTTTTGAAGGCTTTAGAATTTAGGTCTATGTTGAAAATGATATGATGACGATAAAATCTGTTTGTGCGCAATTTGTTGAGTGTAAAAATTTTCGCACCTGCTAGTTACATTTATAATCTAAACATACCAATGTTCTGCAATTCCAATGTTACATATTAAAGAAGAAACATATCCAGGATAGTATGGGAACAGAGAGAGTTTGATGAAAAGTTTTTTTTACTTTCTTGATAAACTTTTTTGGCCTGATTAAA
>PQWD01006063.1:0-45649 GCA_019425675.1 Leucinodes orbonalis
ATTCTTGTTGTCTCTGGGAGACTAACGGGTGTAGGCGGCATATGATGAGTTACGTAAATAACTAGTCTAGTGCCGGTTGTTGTGAATCTCTCTTTATATGCCGCTCTGTACATGAATCTGGTCGATGAATCATTACCATTCTATGTCGTTTAACTCCATCGCTGTCCGACCGTGTTAATAGATAATTGATTAACTATAACAAAAATGATAAGGTGCAGACCATTGAACTGGTCGCCACCTATTAATGTTTTTATTCGATGTTTCAGATGGATTCAAACAACCCATTTTAAGTGTTACTTGTACGGCATTGGTGTGCCCAACTTGACTATTTCGATGTACCGGGATGTACATAATTCCACGGTAAGCACTGCATACTCTCTTAACTTTACATACCATATCGACAGTCCATAACATATCTGACATACGTTCTCTTATTTGTTATCCAGACGAGCATATCCTCAAGGCTCCTCCGGTCATTGGCTTCCATACACATGCCTTTCGCACCAGACAGACCTCTTTCGTGAGCGAAGTCTCTTAATTTCCATCAAGTCCGCTGTGTCTTAAGACTAACGCACTTGCGCCAAAGCATCAGCGAAGTTTTCCACTCAACAGCATACTCTGTCTAAGCCTACCGAGATCGTCGGCTTCCGATTATCCGCGTCCACCAAGCCACTTCGAATCTATGTAGTGATAACGCAAGACTCTTATCTCTATACTAATATTCTACTATTATATATCATTTTCTCATGCTACCCCTAAGAAAACCCTCAGAGGCGATACATTCTGACTACGCGATTGCGTAAGTTTGTGTATTGACTATTGATCTTAATGATTATACCGAATCGAATCAAGTCCAATGTAATGTTCGACCGAATTTGTTGATTAATTCCTTCGATTTGATTGTACTTGAAAAGTTTATATGGGAATGTACTGAACAATTTCATAGTACAAAGGCCATAAGAACTTATAATTTTATGCTAGATAAAGTGCGTCTTTTTTAAAAATATGCATGTACAATTTAATTTCAAACATGATTATTCTTTGGGGGAGATACGATGCTGAGAATGCCGTCTTGTGTTATTTAGTTTTAAACATTTTAAAATTCGGAATTTGAGGAATTACGTAAATCTCTTACTCTGAGGAGTAATTACAAGAATATATATAAGTACATCAACAGGGTCTCTAGAAGTCAGAGACGATAGCATGACCAACAATCTTTTTATAATGCGGTTAGTCGATTTAGGCCCTCTTACGACTATTCTCATACCCGTATGTTTTTGTGTTAACTCATCGTGTAAGAAGAATATTGAGTGTACACGCAACCAATACTAAGAATCTGCAACGTGTCGTTATCCATATCGGCCTGTAACCAAGTGGCAATATGATTAAAATGGCATATTGTGAAGATAATTTTATGGCTCCCGAAGCTCGTCTTTGGCGCAACTTACTCTACTCGATAATCTTTGCAGAAATGTAACACAAATATAATATTATCCTGTACTGTGTTCGTGATCCTTACAACATACATATGTTACTACACAACGAGACTACGAAGTTTCGTAAACGCGGTTCCGACCTCTAACACAATAAACTTGAGTTATACTCGAGACACATACGTACACTGTAAGTCAATTGATATAACAAGCAATTATGACATCAAGATCTAGTCATACTCGGGACTTAGTCCGGAAAGCACTTAATGAAGTGATTAGATCATAGCTATTATTACTAGAAAAAAATCGACATAGCAACATGTGATCTACTAGAATCGTGTGGCTGGGCTCTGTATATTTATATCATAGTATAATAACATAGAATTCTACCGTGTCACAATATTAAGTTGATGTGTGAATTAAAGAGTGCTGTTGAATCATGATAACATCTAATAAGCTCGGTGCCGTACCGCAAGATTCAATCTTGGGCCCCCTTTAATATATATTTTATTCAGTAAATGACGTAACATAGCGCTAATTCATTTCTAGTAATTTTCATGTAAAATATTCAAGATGACTTTAATATAATATTATTAAATATTTAATAAGTTCTATTACGCTGTAGACCATATTAACCAATTTCCAAAGCAGTCGATTTGTATCTGTCTTAATCAAGGAATACTGCTACGTTTAACATAATCATAAAGTCACTAGTTGGTCATAAATGTAAATTCAATCGACCTCTCTAATAAGCCAAAGAAAGTTACTCCAATGTATACTTTTGTTACATCATTTGATTTTAATAATACTCAGCGTGGGTGTTTAGAGCGCACAACAACTTCCATAGAAGGACTCTTGTTTACCTGGACAGTAAACTGTGGTCATCTTTCGTTAAGTGGCCTGATTCAGCACATTGACGAGTCTTAACTGAAGCTTTATAAGAATCGTGTCATTGATTGATACTAGTGAAATTGAGCTATTTGACAATAATGTTATAGATTATTACGCAAACAAAATAACTTCTAATATGTCCCATACATGACTACAATAGCTTTATAAGATACATCAATATTCTGAAGATCCCTGTCAGCTAGTGCTGGGAGCACAGAGCCGTCTTAACTAGCAAATACACACCGTTAGCCATAGAGAATGGTACAAAGAGAGAATGTAATTTAAGACATATGCATTACAATTTATATCATCTATCCGCGGCGGTATAGGGTCACTTGGCGAAAAAGTGAGCAACGATTTGAGTAGGCTTCATGAGAGACGACCCATGTTCTTTTGGAGGCCATGTGTTGTATAATATTTGTACAAATAGCTATTCGAAATTTGTCTATTGCTCTCTGTGAATAAGACTGTTGTCGATTCGAGGAATGGGACCAACACAAGGGTATTCATCATAGCCGTCTGAACTATTGCGGAAATATTTGCTAGCTTAACCGTTTTCGTTATCGAAACGCTCGGTAGCGATCGCCATTCCTTATCGCTAGTACACTCTTACAATAACTGCGAGTATTAATAAATGTGACTATTATGACACGAGAACCAATTACCTATAAAAATCTATTACTGGACACACTGCGCAGCAGTTCAATGTTTTAAACTCACCTCTTTTTCATATATTTGTTAAATGTTTATATTTAGTTTCAACATTAAGTGTAGTCGTAATTTTTTCTTAAAAAGTATCAATTAATCCTTGTTTGCAAAACAATGCTCACTTTGTGTTACTGCACATAACATGTGTTTAGGGATACTTACTTTTCAGTAAAATGATTCCTACAAAATTAGTAACGGAATATCTACAAGTATTAATCATCATCTTCATTCTTGAAGGAGTGATAATCTAACTAGCATATACATCTTAAAGTATTTGTGGCACGAGCGAGTTATTTAAGCTTACCTATGTAGTTTATACTCTGATGGTAATTGAATGCTGTAGCTAGGAATGATTAGCACTTGTCATGTTATTTGTTAAGCCAAATTATTGCCTATCTACATTTTGTTTACCCAAATCAAACAAAAATAAAAATTCTTAAACCCCCCAATCCAAGACCTTGCCTATAAAGTTCGGTTATAGGTTTAAATAAATTATCAGAGGACACAAGAGACTCATTATCAAATTTTATTTCTTTACTTCGCAGACTTGCTTTGTTTACTTTGCACAACCCATTAAAATGTAGCCGAGCTTCGTTCGCAGGCGATTATATCAATAAATACCAAGATATAAGTGTTTCTCTCTAATTATAATTAATGTAAATACCAGCGAAATCGTTAAGACGTACCGAAATATCTATAACAGACCTTTTTCGTTTTCCGCACGAGTCAATGTCATAATGAGCGCGAAAGGCTTAGAGTAAGGAAGTCGAAGCCAAAACGTGTTACAGTGTTTGAAGAAAGAGTTCAAATCCGCGAGAATCTCCATTCCTAATACTTAATCATCAATCTTAGAACATAATGTCATTTTTTACGGTATTTAATGTTTGGCGAATAACTTCGATTACTGTGAAATATTTATTAGCGACAGATCTCTTTTATTGAATATTTTCTCGTGTTTAATATTGAAAGTATCTAGTGTTGATAGTATGGTCGACTAGGATCCATCTTTCCGCTACGTAGATTACTCATCACCAAAGTGAGTACCGGAATTCCGTCCTCCCCTGAATCCATAGATCTCTACATACCATGTTTGTTGCATTCTTGAATAAACATTGTGAGTTTAATTGAGTTATGCTCTTTGGTGTGCTGTGGTTGTTTTTCAAGATTATGTCGTACAACAGTATGTAACAGTCTAATCACAACGCCTCTTACGAGAGAGGAAATACCTGTACGTCTGCACTCTCGTTCTGTCATACCTCGAATATTCTAAAAGTTGGCAGTATGTGAAAAATTCGTCCAATCGCTCGGACAACTTGGCCGCCTGTGACGACTAGATCGAGCCTATACTCCGTTATACTCGTAGGCTCGTTCGCCTCTGTTGAGACGATATAATATATGTGGCTGATTTGACCTAATCATTGTAATATTTTATAAAACATTTTCATCAGTAAGTCCAGTTCTAACCTACGGCTCATCCGTTATCTCGAGCCTAAGCTGATAATTGGGGCGACGTTCTCTAGACGGCTACTACAGATAAATAGAACACGTTGTTATATATTCAATGTCACTATTCCTTATATAAGTGTTATCGAAAGGTCCCTAATATTCCGTTTATTTTCTTTTACTCCTGTTTTTCTTGTGTTAATTTGTTATATCAACGTATTTGATCAAGTAAAGCTTCTACAGTGAGCGTTATCATTGAGTAATTACATAATCATAATAGATCCTAATAGTTGCACTCCATTAGAATAATAACTATTTACCTGTAATAACTTAATTTAAAACAATATTATTTAGAAATCTAAAAAGTTCTTTCGATAAGGCAACGCTACAGCACAACATAACATCGATACTTATATGAGGTAATGAAGTAAGTCACTATCTATATCTTACCAAACTAATAGTTATTGTGTCGTTACATACTGTATTCGTCTTTGTCGTTTCGTTATTGTAGCAGAACACTAGTACATGTTACTATATATGAGGTAAGTGAACTACTGATTTCTACCCTGTAGGAAGACACGCAAGTAGAGAGACGAGGAATTAACCTCTAGGCTCAATATAATATTATAAAACAATGTTTTTAGCCTCACAAAGGATTTTATAATAACATCAATTACCATACTTTATTATTATTTTAAACTCTTAACGATTGAGTGAAATTAAAAATTATGTAAGAAGCTTAAGCGTAAACTATAAAATGCTAGGTAAACCAGAGTATGAACCCACTTACACTCGTGTAATTAAACACCTTCCTGTTTCACGTAATTATGAAATCCATAAGTTTACAACATCAGTGCGAACAATTGTATATTATTCTGAGGTTACATAATTTTGAGTCCAAAACACAATGCGAATTAAATGATTTCCCATATAAGTGGACTTGATTTATGGAAACACATTATATTAGTGTACTGAAGGGAGTACATCGGAACTTATCTAAATGGAGATTTAAGTGATTCGTGAAATTCGATACTGCAAAACCATGAATTAAACTTGCGCATCACCGATATGAATCTTAATCGAAGTAAACGACATAATTATCTGATATTATTATACTCTTACCTTACAGATTAGAGAAGTTTATGGGTTACGAATATGTGTCCAAAATAATGAGTTCCAGTGTTCTTAACATTCCCTCAGAGACATTTACCAATTAAGTTTGTATACCTGCACCGATACCTTAGTTAGGTAGATGTTGATGAATATCCATGAAAAGCCATAAATGGAAACATAAGAGGTGAAGTTACTTGCTGTTAAAGAACTTTCCAGATATTTTTCAAATTCACCACCTCACATAGATGCGACCTGTGTGTAGGAAGATAATAATAGAAGATGAAAATAATTTGTTATTCGATCTTTCTCTGCTGATTAAGAAGAAATAGAAAAGTAATATGTATAACATAAGTCTTAACATACGCTGGAACTTGTAAAATTCCACTGCCATCACAACACTAAAACATATTATGATTCAACTACTCTTTAGGTTACCTTAACTAAACCGTTCTGTATTTTGTTAGTATTAATACAATAAATTTAATTAATAATATATATTCCCAGTAAATAAAAATAAGTTACTTGTTAGTCAACATGTAATTACCTTCCTTCAGAAGACGATATTTCTTTAAATGTCTAAGATATTGACCACCACGTTGCAAGCCATTACGTCTTTAAAATTACTACTGCCAGCCGAATATATTCCTTTGCTGGACAATGATTGTCCTAAGCCTGTCCATCATAAATTGGAGGTTTCGTAGTATATAGCTTTTTAATGGATTTGGGTGTCCTCCCAGTGCCCGTTAGCTATTTGCGATATACCAGAGCAAAATGAGGTAATCCTTATGGCTGATATCCTATTTAAAATAAGATTATTTTTATGATTTATCCTATCTCATTAGAATGGAGAAATATCAAAATAAAGTTTTAAGATTCACTTACTCATCCTATGTGAAAGTTTAATTTTTTAATTGACGGTAATGAACTTGTTTTCGTAATGAGTTGGAATGGTCAAAGTACAATTGTACTACAGAATGGTAGACTTAATATTCTGATATTTAGGATTCATAAGGTATTTTATTGGAATTGCATTATAGTGTTGGTTTAATGGATACAAAATCGTTCAAGCAAATATTAAATTTATAACTGAAATAAACACAACGGAGAACACAGAAATGCGTTACCAGGCCAATTAAAAATTAACAACACACTCTACTTTAAACATCGCTAGCTTTTAAAGGAATATAGCAACATTTATTTAATTATTGCAGAATTATCTATTTCTTGGCTGTGGCTTTGACATCTGGCGCGTTGTTGGCTGAAAGGAATGAAGGAATTCTGGAAAGATCTTTGGTGTCCGGGATAACAGGTAATTAAAACGATGTTAATAAAAATACGTACTTGGTAGGTAAGTTAGGTTAGACAATGTTGGGACCGAAATTGGTATATTTTCCATTTACATCATCAAAACTGCACGATACATGCCTTCCAGCTTAGCATAGTTATGGGGAGATCGGACCTAAATCCACTACGAGGGCCCAATGAGTTTTGGTAAATGTTAACGACTGCCATCCTTAGATTGTAGTTAGGACTGACGGCATAACCCTTTGACCCCCAGAGACGCCTTAAAGCGTCACAAACAACAGATTTTCCATTGTGTCTGTATTCCTGGCAGTCAATGGGTAAACTTGCCGTTCTGAACACAATAGTATCATTCTTTTCAGTTAATTAGATGATCCAGCTCTCAACCGAGCTGGATAACATATCTCAAAATGACTTTTAACCTTGCGCCACGATGCAATCTGACCATTTTGTATTGGTTTTTATTCCAGGTACAGAAATCCTGTTTTCCCAATTAGTAGTACAAATTTTCATCATGTTGCTGCAGACTACTATTGTGCTGCTTATGGGCTTCGTCGGCTTCGAACTCAGTCAGAACGGACCTATAGGATGGGTGACCGTTCTTACACTCCTCAACGGATTTTGCGGAATGACCTTCGGTAAGTGTTTTACTGTATGGATGTAGATTACGGAGAAGAAACGCATTTGACTGTAACGTAATCAATAAACCAATTGACTTTTATGTCTTCGAAACTTAAAGCATCAATAAAATAGCCATCTAGCCCCAATCATATAGTCCAAACTAAATCGAACCCTGAACCCTTGGTGTATGTGTCGACGTCTCAACCAATTATATCACCTGGGTCGTCATAGCTTCGTGTATTGTTATACAAATTTCACAGTTAAGGCATTACAGTGGGGCCTAGCAAATCTAATTTTACCATCTTAACACTTTTCCTTGTATATAATATTAAATATATATCATATTTAATATTACATACAAGGAAAATAGTTCGAAAATAGCCAGCGCCATCTAGATCAATTTTCAGCAAGAAAATTATATTATGGGGACTTAACAACCAATTCAGTTTATTTGTTAAACGTACGTCTTGCCACTGGAAGGCGTATCTTCTCTCCGATAAACATATACTTGTACACTTTTTTGTAAATGTAGATATTATCTTTACTTGATTTCTTTGACCTTTATCTGCCATGAGCAAATGCAAGACCATTTGTTCCAGCATTTAATCTCGATTGTTCACGAAGTTAATTCTTGTCACCAGGTTTTGTAGTGGCCACTTTATGTGACACGGACAGAGCGGCGACGTACATGGCGCTGGGATCGTTCCTGCCGATGATGATGTTGAGTGGCTCCATATGGCCATAGAAGGTATACTAATATTTCTTAATCTACGATATGCCAAAAGATTCTGTTAACTGAATCTTAAAATTTTGATGAACTGTTTTGAAAAATGGATACTTATATAAACAGATTATCTAAGAATGGCTATGAACATGTAAAAAAGTAAAAAAAAATGTGTCAATTTTGTAAGTGTGGATACTTCTGAAGAAGATGACGTTTCTGCAATTTTCCTTTCTTATTCATAGTACTTTAACATTGACTAGAAATCTATTAACAATAATACAATCCATCAATCCAAATTAAAATAATTGAAGAATTGTACACAACTTGTTTTTATTAATAGTAAAAATAGTTAAAATATAGTAAAACAATCCATTATTATGATGAAGGAACAAATCATAAATACGTATATATACATCTTTTTTTATATTTCTAAAAGATTTTTCATCTACGAAGTTCAAGAAACGAGTCTTGCTAACTTTTGAACTTCTTATCTTAAAGCCTGGTTACAACATCCCTTATTTAAAATACATACCATCTTCTCAGATATAAACTCATGCAAGTTCAATAACTTGCCTTGTTTTTTGATAAATGTGATAATCACTATAAACATGTTTTTTTTCCATAGGTATGCACGTTATACTAAGATATATCAGTTACATACTTCCTCTAACGACATCCACGGAGTCGTTCAGGGCGATGGTGCAGCGTGGATGGAGCATTGATATGCCCACAGTGTATTTGGGCTTCATCGTGACAGTCATCTGGATTCTACTGCACCTTACTACGAGTATATTGCTCCTTAAGTTCAAGAAGGGATAAACTATTTGTATGAGTTTTAAACGGTATAGGTTGAACATTTTGCAATTTGAAAGTCATTTTACTTAAAGAAACTTAATTTGTAGTTGCTACTGAAAAAATTGTAAAAGCTAAATTTTTTATGTGATAGAAAGTGTATTAGAAATTGAAATTCTAAAACTTTGTAATTGTACTTTTAATGCTAAATACACATCAACCTGCATCGTTTCGGGACATTTTAGATTTTAGAGACTTGAATTCTCTTTGAGTTTTTGTGTGAATGATAAAAACTATTAGATGGGTCTTTATACGCTGATAGCATTGAATGAAATCGTAATCCAAGGTTAAATTACCTTCGTCAGTAAAAAGAAAGAGCTCGTTAAACTAAAGATTAGTATCACCATTATCAAGCAGGTCGATGATTTTTATGGCAGAATTCCTTCGCTTAAGTAAGATAAGACCTATTGTTTTGTTTAAGGGCGGCTGATAAGTAGTAGGTAAAATAACAAGAATTGTAGTTTACTGGCGGAGTTTTATACTTCTGAAATTATTGGATTGGATTACAAAGAAAAAATATTGTTTAAATTTATTTTGTTTGTATATAATTTTGAATGCTGTAAAATACTTAATTCATTTTATCGTGAAGGGGTAATTACTCGTAGATCCTTAAACGTTTGGACTACTTGGAAAAGTGCCACCACCTAACAAGGTCAATAATTTTGTAAAGTTTGTACAACACTCGTAAATGTGGATATGTTTGTTGACATTAAATAACTTAAACTATTTGATATACTGTCAAAAGGTTTAGTGTTATAAGAAATGTTGCAGAAACTTCAAGAAAAAAATATTGAGTTTCTTCTATTTTCTGATATGTTATAGACAATACAGCTAAGTATTAAGACGCATCTAATTGTGTGAATATCCGATGTAAATTTTTATGACGTGCCTTTTGTCTTAAATTACGAGGTATTAGAATAGTCCTAGGCATTAAATGTGGTCTTTATTTATCATAATTTAGTATTCACGGTTAAGGTTTTTCTTAGTATATTAGATCAATTCGCAAAGACTTCGATGTAAGTTAAGACTGTCTATCTTGATATCAAAAATATCGATATCTATAAACTATGTGCCAATTGGTTGATTTTTTATATCTTTGGTTATTTTTATACCATTACCTTTTGTTTTTATTTTTTTCATTGTTAAATATGTTACCACATTAACGGCTATGAATGAGCTTCCTTTTTAAAGATAATAATTTAATTTACTGAAATGACTCTCACACTGAGATAACCTCAAAAATAGCTACAAAAGAAGTTATTCATTTCAGAAACATGTAGTTATAGTACACAGGAGGCTTTGTATAACTACGCTATGCAATAAATTATGTTTAATACAAAGCTTTCGGTTAGAAAAAATATGTTGATAAAGTTAACCACATTATATGACGTTGAGGCATTGAAGTCACAAATTAGTAGTGTCCGACCGAAGGTCTATTTTCGGCCGAAGCCGAAGCCGAAGCCGATTAATCGGCAATCGCCACAATCTTCGGCAGAAGCCGAAGCCGAAGCCGAAGGTTTATAAGCTCTTAGTAATTTTGTTCAATATTGTCTACAAGCTACAATTAATGTTATAGATTATTTCAAAACTTCAATATATTGACTGTCTCATATGGAAGTGGGTTCAAAGATGATAAAAAAAGTTTGTGATTTATTCGTAAAAAAATAATCATTTATTTATTAAGTTATTTATAAATCACAATCAGACCAATCAATCAGTCTTTGTTTACTCGACAAAGCCGAAACTAGACTAATAAATAAAATGAACAAACACCAATTTCTTAATAAAAAATTAAATGTTGGTCAATTAAATGCTGTCTCTCAGTCTTTCGTAACAGTTCGTTCAATCCCGACGGTTGCTCGGATCTTCGGCGAAACCTTCGGCTTCGGCCGGGTTTTGGGCCGAAGGTTTCGCCTTTTGGCCGAAGGTGGCCGAAGCCGAAGCCAAAGCCGAAGCTTCGGTCGGACACTACAAATTAGTAATAATTTAAGAATTTATTTTTTTTCTGGATAGAAGGTAATATTGCCTACATTTGTGGTTATCGGTAACATAATTCATTACAAGCTGTCTGATTAAGTTTTTGTTTTCATTTATCAGTGTGAGAGCATAAAGAGATAAAGTACAAGTTTAAATATTATTAAAAAAATACAGTTACAAATTTATAAAATACTAAGAAATAAATATATCTTTGTTCATTACCGCATGTAATTTGGGTACAAGATAGTTTATTATATTTCGTTCTTTTACTTCTGTAAGTTTTATATTTGCAGACTTAAAATTGGCTCATGTTTTAATGTTTAAGATATAACAATTATATTGTGATAATATGATTAAGATCAAAATAAAAGACAGTTGTCAGACTCGTACCACATTGTTTTATTTATAACAAATTTCCTTTTTAACAGAGCAATTTTTACCACTTGTATTTCTTTGTGTAACGTTCAATTAACTTGGACTCTTGATAGTCCACTATTCAATCTTACTCAATACTCAATATTTTATTGCCAAACCATAATGTACATAACATGTTACATAAAAGTGAAACCAGTGTTATGGACCCAGTTGGGTACGCAATATACATATATATATATATATATATATATAATAATATTATTATATATATTATATAATATATATATATATAATATATATATAATATAAGTAATTTTTAAATATTATATATTTGCAATTTAGTTTTTATTCTAAATCACTAATACATTTCATCATCATCATTACAGCCCAATTATGTCCACTGCTGAACGAAGGCCTCCCCTAATGATTTCCAGGCGGACCGATCCCTTGCAGTTGACATCCATCTGCTACCCGCCACCTTAACCAGATCATCCGTCCATCTGGTTGGAGGTCGGCCTACGCTTCGCTTTCCGTTACGTGGACGCCACTCGAGAACCTTTCCGCCCAATACATTTATTTTATGATTATCAGTAAAATATTCAATAATATCATAATATAAATAAATGGATATCTTTTAACATTCACTCAGCGCCATTTAGCCCCAAGTTAAGCGTGAAGCCTGTATTATGGGTACTAAACAACGGATAAACATAACTATATAATTTTATTTTGTAAATACACATATTATACATAGAAAACACCCATATGATATATTAAATATGCGTTTTTAATAAGGTACTGTTTTATTATGTTATCTATAAAGTGAAGTTATTGGTTATGGTCTTCCTAAAGTGCATCCGTAGACTCTTGCATAGGAGTCTGTCAGTCGAAGGGTGCAAGTAGCATTGTTGTGATACTGTTGCTCCGCCACTCTAGCATGGGGATTGATAGCGACCTGTAATAAAATAAAATAAATAAATTAAAATTCACTGTCATCCATACAGCGCCATCTGTGCAGAGCGTGCGTGGATGAAGAGGAAACGGTGGCGCATGTGCTTCTTAGGTGCACAGGCGTAGCCCAGATCCGCAGGGAGACTATCGGCTCACCGGTAACAGTCGCGGATGCCTGAGGACCGGGAAGACTAATCTGCTTTTGGAGGGAGTCGGCTGGCCGGAGTGACCAGAAGGCCGCTATGGCTCACACACAATGGTCCACTGCACGGACTAAGTGCGGAAATCAACACCACTAACATAGAACATAAGGGCCATTTTTCTCCAACTTAAGCGAGAAGCTTGTAGTACGGACACTAAGCAACGGATAAACACATTATTATACTTTTTTGAGAAAACATGCATATTATATTTAGAAACACAAGACTAATACATACAAACATGTTCATGCACACAAATGTTTGTACCGCCCGGGCATTGAAACCGGAATCCTTGATGTCTTAGCCGACGTCTCAAGCATTACGCCACACGGTTAATAGAAAGGCGATAGCGCTAGTTTTGGTTTTTTGTTTTTAAGTAAAATTGAGTTAAGCTTATCCCGAACGAGAGCTCATTAACTTTTCGAAAGTTTAAGTGAAGTCTGAAGCTTTTCTTTTCAGACAATCAGGTAATTAAAATAGTAATAAATATATATTTATTATAAGAGCGTCAGTGGCTCAATGGTGTGGACTGTTGCCTTCCAATCGGGAGGGCGCAGGATGAAATCCCACCAAGTATACTAATGAGTTATCGAATTATCGAAATAATATGTACTTTATCCGACGCTCTTACGGTGAAGAAAACATCGTGAGGAAACCTGCGTACGCCTACGTAGCGATTCAAAGATTGGGCGTGAAGTCAGCTATCCGCACTGGGTCCGCGTGGACAGCTAAGGTCTATACACGTTATAGGGTATTATGGGTAGGTCGTGTCGTGCCCCTCGGTGGGGTCGTTTAATGAGCTGATGATGATGATATATATATTTGAATTCTTACATAGTTGAATTGTACAATGTTAAGCCTAGTCTATGACTAAAGGCTATGCAAAAGTCTAGTACCTGAACTAGGCAAACACTTTTGCTTACAAATACCTCATCAAAGTGAGATCATCTAGCAGTCAAGTACTTATAATACAAGACAGTGGCAGTTCAAAATACATTCATACCAATCATCCTAGCTATAAATGAATCCATTGTATAAAAATATATGTTTAAAGGAAAAGAAATAATTTCCCCCCTTTGTTTCAAAATCCTTGTGTATCACTAGCAGGTGAGGTTTGCTTAAGTCCCAAAAATAATATGGTAGGACGTTCAATATTGCTAAGTAGCTCATACGTAACACCAAAATATTGATTTTAGCATTCCTGAGAGACTCTAGCACTCTTTGTGTATTTTAAAGGCTGTTTTATGGTGAGTGCTCCAAGAAACTGCCGGTGTCACCGTTTTACCATCGTACGACTCGACGCCGAGCTAGGGTCCATCCATACCACCTGGAAACTTTCGCTTCCAAAACCGTTCGTTTCCAGCGATCGTTCCTTCCGCGTGCATGCAAATTATGGAACGACCTCTCAGCCACGGTGTTCCCTAATAACTACGACATGTTCTTCTTCAAAAGAGGTTTAAAGAGAGCCCTTTCCTCTTGATAGGCAGCGGCATGCGGCCCTTGGCATTGCAGTTGTCCATGAGCGGCGGTTACCATTTTCCATCAGACGGGCCGCCTGCTCGTCTGCCTACATTAGTAATAAAAAATATCGTTCCCCATTTCACCGATTAAGCGTCAGAATTTAATTTTGAATAACAAACCCTATTAAGACGAAGCAGATTATTCTACAATAAGGTTGTTTTCTACAACAAGGTCACATTTCTCTCTAATTGTCGTCGAATTCTTGCAAGAGACCTCCATTCAAGCGAAGACCCGTTATCATTTGGGTCAGCTCTTGTTTACCCTTCGGTGTTTACTATAATGTTTTCGATCCGAAGTCACCGTGACCCAATTTTATCATTAATATGTGTAACGAACTAATTTTCTTAGTGTGTTTACATCATAAATGTGTGTGGCCTTCGCAGTTGTTTGGCGGAGATATATATTCTGTTTTTTCCAATAGGAAACGCTTAAGGCTTACATAAACAGTAAACTATCTAGAAGTACCATCGCGAAGAATCGTCAACTAAAAATTGTCCGAGTCGCACTACACATAGTATAGTTATTTTTATATTTATTATGACGACACATCAAGGGTTCTGGGTTCGATCCCCGGTTAGTACAAACATTTGTGTGCACGAACATGTCTGTTTGTAATGGTCTAGGTGTTTCTATGTATAATGAATGTATTTACAAAAAATATATGTAAGTATGTTAATCCGTTATTTAGTACCCATAATACAGGCTTCACGCTTAACTTGGGGCTAGATGGCGCTGTGTGAATGACAGTGGATGTTTATTTATTCATAGGAAATACTCCCTATAAATAAAATATCTGGTTGAGGTCGCCATCATGTGGAAAGGTGCCCAAGAGGCTGGTCACGTTGCCGCGCTGAATTGCTATGCTAATTCTTTGTCCGAGATAAAGACCAGCCTTCGTATCGTGAGATGAGTCTGCCAAACGTTTATTATATCATCTATAAATATGACAATAACTAAATAAAGGGAAGTTTTACTTACTTTAAACGTGTAGTCACCAGGAACCACGTCAGTAACGTCAACCCACTGGCAGTCGATGTTGTACTGGTATATGTCAGAACAATTAACTGAAACGCCTGTAAAATATGAACGTTTCATTGCATTAATCAATTAGCAACAATTCGGTATTCTCCACCATCCGCAATAAAATACCAAACTTTATTTTTATAAAAGCGCAGCTTATTTTATATGTCGTTTCAGTTATCACTTTTGTTTATTTGCAATATTGTATTTTTAAATACACTGAAACCAATAAATATTAGGTCAATTGATGATAGTGAGCAATGACGTCACATATCACTAATCCCATACAAAATATATGGAAACGTTCCTTTTTGACAGTTCATAAAAAGTGCGTCAACGATTAGTGGTGTCTAATACCCAATTCGTTGTAAGTCTTGGTATCTCTGGTGAAATGGTTAACCTAATCGGTGACGATCGCAAAGATTACGCAACGATCGCTAAAGTCCGCTTCGGAAGCTATGCAGCCTTAGATAAACAAAAAAACTAGACGCACAATATCACTCAAAAAGTGACCGCAGCAAAAGTCTGCGCGTCAGTTGGGCAAAATTTTCATTCATAATCACGTTGCTCGCTACATGTCATAATGACATAGTAGTGCTCGTGCTTTTGATTTTGTACTCCTTCTATGACACGTTAAGGTCTAAATTTATATAAATAAGTCTTCGGCCCCGAATATTATCTTAGTAGGAAGTCAACCAATACACATAGGGTCCACGTGAATTATGGCTATCTCTCCCCAAAGTCATAATAAGCGAGACAACCTGTGTTCTGAAGTGTAATATTTATAATCACATAATGATGATTCGATAAAAAAAAATCATTTGCAGTGTGATTTCAGTTGAAAGTGAAGTCCAAACAAGCGAGTCAGCTTCTTTTGACGATCACAAATGCATTTCTCAGTCTTAAATTAATCTTAACTTGAAAGAGCATTCAACACTTGGGTGCTTTTATACCAACCTTGATCTCCGTAGTTCTTACACGAGTATACCTTCTCAACACCTGGCAAGCAAGTGTTGTCTTCTAAACAGAATGAGGCTTTATGCCCTTCAGCAATTCGGTGTCCTGTTGAGTTGAGGACATCGAAGGTGGCGAAGACCTCCATACTGTGGTAGTGCCTGGGTGGACCATATTGGATCGTTTAAATTACTTAATAGCTAAACATGATGTCAGATTTTAATATATAGATTAAATGAAATAGTGAAATTACCAGGTATAGTTGACATAACATTTGTAGTCTCGGTGACGAGAGCAGGGCAGTGTTGACGGAAAATAATTACTAAGGTAATTATCAGCTCATTAAATCCTCACCATGAAGCACGAGCCTACCAGTATAGGGTGTATAGGCCTTAGTCGTCCACGCGACCCCAGTGCGGGTTGGACGACTTCACGCACAACCTTTTGAATCTCTTCGCAGGCGTGCATGAAGGTTCCTCACGAAGTTTTCCTTCACCCTAAGATCGCCGGTTAACATACATATAATTTCGAAAATTCGAAAAACATTGGGACGTGCCGGTATTTTAACCTCAGCCCTCCCGGTCGGAGGGCAACAGTCCACACCATTGAGCCACCGACGCTCTTATAATCCATACTAATATTATAAATGTGAAAGTATCTCTGTCTGTCTGTTTGTTACGCTTTCACGTCTAAACGGCTGAACGGTTTTTATTGAAACTTGGTATGTGGATAGTAGGTAACCTAGAATAGGTTTTAGGCTACTTTTATTCCCGTTTTCACCCCCCACTCCCCTAAAATGGGGGTTGGAAGTTTGTATGGCACATCCCACAATTTTGGTAGTACGACGCTGAAATTTGGTATGCGGATTATATGTCAGAAACGAAAAAATATGGCAATATTTTTTTTTTTTTCAAAAATCCACCCCCAAAACCTTCAAATAGGGGAGGAAATATCATATCCGATTTTTCGCAGTTTTAAGGTAGATTTTATTGAAACTTGGTATGTTGATAGTAGGTAACCTAGAATAGGTTTTAGGCTACTTTTTGTTCCGTTTTCACCCCCCACTTCCCTAAAATGGGGGTTGGAAGTTTGTATGGAACCTTCCGCAATTTTTTTAGTACGACGCTGAAATTTGGTATGCGTACTATATGTCAGAAACGAAAAAATATGGCATATATATATGTTTTAAATCCTCCCCCAAACCCTTCAAATAGGGGAGGAATTGTCATATTCGATTTTTCGCAGTTTTAAGGTAGATTTTATTGAAACTTGGTATGTTGATAGTAAGTAACCTAGAATAGGTTTTAGGCTACTTTTTGTTCCGTTTTCACCCCCCACTTCCCTAAAATGGGGGTTCGAAGTTTGTAGAAAATATTCCGCAATTTTTGTAGTTCGACGCTGAAATTTGGTATGCGGACTATTTGTCAGAAACGACAAATTGGCAAATTTTCTTTTTTCAAAAATTATCCGTTTTTGGAAAAAGACTCGAAAACTTTTAAACTTGGGCGGGGGATTCCTATGTATAGTGATATATATGTATACATAATTTATCTTTATAACTTTAAACAGTTTACGGTAGAAAGCTAAAAATAAGTATGATGGCTATTTGTCATGAACAATAAATCTTGCATATTGAAGTTTTTGCAAACCGGCCCTTAAAGCCTTAAATAAGAAGAAGAAGAAGCAGTGTTGAAATTATTCTGTTTTCGTTACCAAGTGGATGGCTCCATTTTCCTGGTAACGAAAACAAAATAATTTTGTCATCCCGAATTTAACACGGGCGAAGCCGCGGGCAAAAGCTAGTATCTTATAGATTAAATAAAATAGTAAAATTACCAGGTATAAGCGACCTAACGTCTATAGTCTTGGTGACAAAGGCAGTGTTGACGGTAAATAATTACTAGCCTACTGTTATTAATTTCATTTACACTGCATTGTCATGGTTAGGCGAAAGTATCACTTACCACCAGGTGAATAAATTGACCATCCTGTTTACTTAAAAACATAAAAAATGATTCATTGACAATCACACAATTGTTATAACTAAAGCTAGAATTCACCATCCACTTTTAGGCTCGATAACGTACTAGGGAGTATCGCTTTTTACTTACATATGACATAGATGCCACTGCCAGAGATGCTTAGGCATATAAGGCCTGAAGTCATCGTTGCCAATGTTCAATGAGGATGCAGTGAAGCGAAGAAGACGACGGGTTTCGAACTGCCAGTCTGGGTTTGTTTCTTTTATCTGAAAAAAGGAGTTGATTATAGTTTTTCGTAAATAAGCTTTTTAAGAAGTCGACCGCCCAAATAGTCGTTAGTTTTCATCTTTTATATATCAGATTGAAAGCGTTCGCCAAGTATCGTGAAAGGGCATTGTTTGGGTGACTATACATATATATAGGTAAAGAATATATTCTTATATAGGAAATGGGAGAATTTTGCTAAAAGCCAATCGATCAGAAATTGGTATGACGGGCATGTATGATATTTTCGGCGGGGCATGACTGGATGGTTGCATAGAATTTTAAAAACGACAATACTAAGATAAAGATGCCAAAACAATGCGTTCCAAAATTATTTTGATGCTATCTCTCTCTCTTTTGTTCATAATCTGCAAGAGTATGATTATATATGAATATCAGGTTTACAGTATCAGCTTAGTGCTTTTACAAGAGTCTTTTTAATTTACAAATAAATAACATTACGAGTGAGCTGTATCTGGTTATACATATAGTAATAAAATATATAGGGCTAGCAAGGGGTTGTAGACCAGTTGTCTAACCCAGGTATCGTTGGAAAGAACAAAGTCCAGCAGAACCTACGCGAGCCCTACGTTAGTTTTTGGTGGGATTTCTCACTATCGCGTAGGACTTGACTCACTTCAGATCATAAAGTAAAGTACACAGTTAAATTGTTTCAAATGGTAGTCGTGATATTTGAATTTATTTAGGCCGGCAACGCATTTCAGTGCCCTCTGGTATTGCAAATATACACGAGCGGCGATGTCATTTACCATCAGATGAGCCGTTTGCTTGTTTGCCTGCTATAACAGTAAAAAAGAATGATGAAGTTATCCTTCACAAGCGTTAATGGTATTCTCTTTTTTCTCTTCAACCTATCGCAGTCCACTGCTGGAGATAGGGCTCCCCTATTTTGTGCCAGATATCCCGGTCCTCCACTTTTCTCATGCAGCCTCCATCAGCGACCATTCGCAAGTCCTCGGTTCAAATAGTATGCTGGAATGAGATAAGTAAGTGAGATTGAGACAGTTTCCTTCAGATAAACCTAGTACCTGGGGTAACAAAATGCTAATCTGAAGAAAAGAACATGTCGAAATTGTCCGAATGAAATCTTACCTCGTAAGCAGATTTACTTAAACAGTTCTCTTCCATGGCACATTGGAGGTGGTACAAAGGAACATCTTGGAGGTGTGCTGTGCTCTCTATAGCATTTACATCTAGAACCAAGTCAGCCATTTTTTCGGTACAGACGACAGCTGCAGCAAAACCTGCAAAGGTAGGTAGGAGTGCAGAAGGTACTAAAAATTAATATGGAAAATTATTGTTTCCTAAAATATTGCTTAAAGTATAATTTGACTAATAGTGGTAGTTTACGGTCCAATCTTTCAAAAAATTATGTAGCCTGGTAGCTATGGTAGACCAGCGTCATGTTGTTATCACTGTTATAGCATTTGCTAAGTCTAATACCTTTTCTGTGATTTGAATACCTTTTAGCTGTATAAAGTAGTAGTTGTAGTCTTAAATATAAGTGTTTATTATAAAGTAAAGCTTTTTTTACTGACAGAGCAAAAACATTGATTTATTTCTTTAATTTTTTTTTATTACCTTACGGACTCAAGCAAATGTATATATCATTCGAGTTTTCTTAGTGAGCTTTATTAGAATAGTGTTAACCTATTTTTCCTGGACATTCAACATCACCGTACTCTCGATGACCACACATAAACAAACTGGTCTCGTTTCCTTGACATCTAACTCCGCTGAGCACAACCCTGGAAGTTCCAAAGTAGTCAGTCTGAAGTGCCTGTTGAGCAAACTTCAGACCTAGGTGTCGGCATACAGTGGCCGCTTCATATAAGGTCCATCCATCCGAACATATGCTGCCCCACGTCCCATTATGATATATCTGGAATAACCGAAGTTATGTACATCAATCTTCTTACGCAGCATAACAAAGGAAATAAGCTGTGTCTTTGTACGTACTTTTCAATCTTATTGTGTTTTGTCTTATCGGTGTATGCATAAATTGTAAAATAAATACATAGGAGAAATCGGGCTGCGATAAGTTTTCTATTTGGTAGGCTTTATGCTGTTAGAGTGGAGACCGCGTAAAGCGTAGTGTAGGACGCCCTCCAACCCGATGGACCGACAAGTTGCGACCGAGGTCGTTGGTGGAAGCTGGATGAGAAAAGCGGAGGACCGGATATCTGGCACAAAATAGGGACCTATGTCCAGCAGTGAACTGCGATAGGTTAAGAGAAATGCTGCTAGTATAACTCAGTCTTGGTTGATGGCTTAATTAATCAGTTATAAGATTTCTACACCTGAACGTAGGATTCATTCAACAATTACCATAATATATAGAGAAGACAATTGTATTTTTTTCAATTTGGCCGTTCTACGTTGCGCTTTCCGTTACGTGCCCATTAACCCTTTAACAATAGATTTTCTTTTGTGTCTGGATTACCGGCGTTCATTGGTTTAAGAAACTTCAAACCTGTACAACTAACAATTATTAGATTTGAGTATGGAATGTTAGTTTCTACTATTTATTATTTAAAGACATATTTAGAGTTATTTGTTCGGTAGTTATTTCAGGTACTTCAAATTTGCAGAAACAGCGGAAACCATAGCGTATAGGCAACAGATGTAAAATATAAAATCTACATATAGTAAATACATCAGTATTTACCTCAACTCTTCCCTCATCATCATTTCTGCCACCTGCCAATCGAAGACTTGCAGTTTTTATGTCTAAAACTTCATGTATTTTCCTTACAATTTTATCAAATTTTTTTTTAGGTTCAAATATCACACCATCATTGACATTATCAACACAAACGACACCAGCTGCTTCACTTGGGCACAGTCTGATGATCCCCACCCTGAAAAGATACAATGCCGAAGATGGCTCTCATCACCTTCGCAGACGACGTCATCCATCCAGAACTTTCCTGAAAATACATATATAATAAAGCACAAATAACATGTGTTTATTATTGAAATATATACAAATTATGTTCCAATTAGTGGTTCTATAAAACTGACAGAATATATTACTAGAAATTCTTAGCTTGGTGGTTTTGAGCACTGCATTTAGATCACTACACAAACCGAGATCGTGAATATTACATTAAAAACGCAAATTGAAAGTCACTATGTGCTATTTTTTCTAGTTTGGTTTGAAAATTGTAGACTGAGCCTTTATTATAGAACGAGCTCCATCTCGCGTTGATCTCCATTTAAGTAAAGTGAGCAAGGGATAGCGCTCGATACGATAAATAGCACACAAATATCCCTTTCTAACTCAATTTAAGTCTTTACTTAAATCTTTATCAACGTTGAGTCTCGTTCTAGAATACGGGCCTGAATATGCCAATTGTCTAAAAGTAAGATGTTTCCATGGTTTAAGGGCACATTAATAAAAAAAAAACAATTATTATTTACTACAACCCACAAACAGGTAGGGATGAAACGATATGAGTAAATACGAGTACATACTCGATAAAAGTATCGAGTATGTATCGGTTAATAGTACTCATATCATATCAGTACTTTACTGTAGTTTAAAAACCTTAATTTCGAGTTCTTTCCAGATGTGTTTCCTTCCATGCGTGTGGAAGGTCATACAAAGATAAAAATATTATAATACTTATGTGACAATTCAAATTAAAAACTATTCGATACGAGTAAGTATCGATACTTTTCAATTGATATCGAATACGTATCGATACTTGACAACCGATACAAGATTCCTACAAGCAGGTGACTGACTTAGGTAAAATGGTTTTTGGAACCCATTACTTGTTGCTTCGCCATATTGACCTCCTAAAGTCGCAACTCCGGTTTTGTTGAAATTTTTGCATACAACGCGTGCCGCCGCATCATCCCAGGAGTCATCGCAAATGGCTCCCCAACGTCCCGCATGATAAATGTATACATTGCCTGTAAGAACAATTTAGTTTAATTAGTTTTATTTGGATAATTTATAAAGCTAAAAGCAGTATACTCTCTTCTACCAATTATCGCAGTCTACCTCTCATTTGATTGTGTTATTGGATTTTTTTTATTATTTTGACGACCCATCTGTTGTAATGGTTGCGCTGCGGATTTTACAAAAAGGGTTCCGGCTCGATCCCGGCAGTACAAACATTTACATGCATGTACATGTCTGTTTGTTTTGGCTGGTGTTTTCTAGGTATAATATGTATGTTTTTACAAAAAAAGGATAAAAGTATGTTAATCCATTGTTTAGAACTCACGTGCTGCGTGAATGCCAGTGATTAATTTTATCACAATCTGCAATTATTGACTCACTAAATTGCTTCTTACACTGACCAATTTATAATGAATATTATCTCGAGCGAGAAAACCACATTACTATTCCGGCAGCAGCTTGAGATTTCACATAATACGCAGAGATGTACGAAGTTAATAGGAAGACCAATTAGTCCAATTTAGTATACCAAATTGACTATTGTCTTCGTGAAATAATTATAAATTGGGGCCAAATACTTACTCAGAAGGATCTGTTTTCCTGATTTATCAAGAAATGCTTTAAATTGTTTCTAGGTCGGAAGTGTAGTTTGTATAATGTTATGATAACTTTGACTTTTTATTCACATTAGCGGACAGTATACGAGACACAATAGATATTTTATTATAATGACGCCTATAGGCGTTTACTGTCAGGAACGTATAAAATAAATAAAAAATCCTCTGCCATTCACACAGCACCATCTAGCTCCAAACCTGTAATATGGTACTAAACACATGATAAAAACTTGTAAACTTGCTTTTTAAATACAAACATATACATAGAAAACACTCAGACCAAAACAAATAGATATGTTCCTGCACAAAAATTTTTGTTAAGTCCGGGGATTGAACACACACCCAACAATGGCAGAAAGCCTATCCCCAGCAGTAGAACTGGTAACGTAGATGATATAGACAACATTAATAACTCATGCAAATGTAATGACACAGACAAGTCTGTCTAATAACTAATTTTAAAGTGCAAAAACTACCTTTAAGCGCTCAATAAGTTTTACGTGTACCAAATGTAAATGTAGTAAGTGAACTAGAGAACTGGATTCGATTGATATTTATAAATAGCTGTTCCCAGCCCCGCAAAAATAAAAAAAATGGGAGAAATCCTTGGAATATACATTAAGTTAGTTTTAAATGAAACTGTTTCTAAATATCTTTAAAGGCCTGCTCATAAACTAATACAAATCCAGTTTAGTAACACTTTTTAATATAAAGCGTTTTCATCGGAATTGCTTTAACCTAATAAAAGGAAGCGAAAATCTTTTATCTGAATCATAGGCTCTAGGAGAAGCGTTCGTTACTCGAGTAATAATATTTGTTGACGAATCGTCCTAGCCAATAATGGTTTAGTACTTTTCAAGAAAATTCCTAGAATGTAATTGCTATGTATAGTATTCGAGCAAAAAGTTGGAGATTGAGTTTTATTCATTTGTTTCGAACTAGGCTTCGTAAATATTTGGATGTTAATACTGTTACTCTGAAAATCACAATTGTACTCCGTAGATTAATATCGATGCTACCAATCCTTTCAAGTTGCTCATTGGTGTGGTGGTGTGCCTTTCGATCTGGAGGGTTCAGGTTCAAATCCCGCGCGTACCTATGTATTTTCGAAATTATATGTACGTTTATCTGACGCTCTTACAGTAAAGGAAAACATCGTCAGGAAACCTTAGCTCGCCTATAAAGAGATTCAAGGGATTTGCGTGAAGTCGGCTTATCCGCACTGGGATGGTACGGCTAATCACTCTTTACGGGTAGGCTCGTGCTCCGTAGAGACGTTTATGAGCTGATAAATGACAGATTCTTATTAGTTTTCTGATGATTTCAAAATAATAATGATGATGATTATAAAATATTTTGTCTTTCTTGGATATAAAAGACTGCAAGGATTCAAAATCCACTTAATTTTTTTTCAAATAAAGGTTTTAGAATTTCTTATGATTATGAATCATCAATTATTTTATTTTTGTGGGATCGAAAAGAGCCGGCAAAAAAACTCGGTAGACACTCAATAATTAAACACATAACATTAGGATATTCAACCTGAACTTAAAGATTCCATGCACGTAGCTTATTGGAGACTATGATAAACATTCCAGACCAACTAATGTTTGCCTCCTATACTTATCGACCCAATAAACAGGTCTGATTAAAGTTACTGCTCACATTTTCCTGAGCCAATCTTAGTAAGACATTTGTTTATTTAGTTAACTTGATGATACTGACTTTTTCGATTTAAAATATTTGTAGATCAGTCTGTATTTGTGTATAGTACAATAATAAACATATTGGAAGCTTTTCTTTAGTAACATATTTCAGGTTACCTAAAATCCCTTGTATCGCCATAAGTATTGGGGTTACTTTGGATGACTTAGGTCCTTTAGCTTTAATGTCTACTGGATAATTCATACTATTGACTTAATATTAAAAAATAAAATTGAATAATACATCGTCCATACTATTAAAAAAGTCGAGGCTAATGATTTATTTTTCATTTAAAACATTCAGTTTAAACTTACATTATCGAATATACGATAATGTAAGGATCCATAAATATCATTTGTAAGAAAAAGTCTACTTCTTATGCTTCACAAATACATCAATGTACTGCGTAGTTAAATTTAATTTAATGCGTAGTAGCGATTTCTTTGTGGGAACCATACAGGGACTATAAAACAACAAGAAACGAAACAAAGACTTGATTTCATGAGGTTTCATGTATTTTCCTAGTATTTTTCTACATTAATTAATCAACAACATAAATTATAGCCAGTGTCATATTTGTATAATTGAACGTAACAAGGCGCATTACTTTAATTACTTTTTATAATATTACTAATATTTGGATAAATTTATTATATGTGTATCAAACTTACCTTCGAATTCACTAGGACCACCAGCGAGCCGAATTTTTCCTTCCAAGGCCCTACGTTTATTTACCAAATTTTGTACAAAAGCTGCCCTAGAAGCCCTCTCGCTCTCACTTAAGTCTCTACTTAACACGCCCACTGTCCGTATTAGAAAGAAAATAAAACGCTAACGAGCATAATTCCGTCGCTGATCTTAACATCTTTTGAATTGAATACTCTGACTTCACATAACGATGAAAAGGCAATATTTTCTTTAGTAAATAAGGTGACCTAATATTGCTCCTTGTGGAACACCTTGAATTAATAAAAACTTATTTTTTTCACTTTTGCGTTGCGAGTCTGAATTAAAACTACGGCTAATATAACATTTTCATAAGCAATTTTGTAGGTATCTTTTAACTATTAAAAATTGTGATAAATACAGCTAAATGCCTTACTGAAATCTTTACTAGTAGTTTTGTCACTTTGGTGTCCAGACGCGTACTGTTTGAATGTCGACCTTAATTATCATAGAGCACATATCAATTAGGTTCGGATGTGTGTATGGTATTCGATACTATTCGTACGTATATTGTGTATGGTACAATAGTCAAGGTCATGATGAAAAAATGCTTATAAATTGGAGTACTTACTTTATGAACATTTTTTTCGAATCGTTCTAGTCTTTCTCATTATAAGCGTCATATCCAATAGATTTAAAGGTTTTTGTTGTAATAAGAATAAATAATATGTTATATTGGTGATACAACTGAATCAAAATAAAACGGATATAAATATTTAACGCATAAAAATGTAAACGTATTCTAATACCAAACACCATTGAAAGAAACAAATTAATATTAATTTTATATCATCTCTGCTGAGATATGGCTGATTATGGGAAACTCGGCATGTTAATCGTCTTTTTATCTTACAGAAGAGATGTGTACGTCCATCTGCGGTGTCAGTCAAACGGAATCATTAGGCCTCTTTTCAAAAAATTAAAGATCTTCCATTACACATCTCGTACTGTACGAGATTTTTAATATTTACAAAAAAAAAATGCTAAATTGTTCACAAAAAAACATGATGCCTGTAGACGTGGTGTACACTAAGATACCCGTGGAACGGCTTACCCCCAGCAGCCAACTACTTGCTTTCAGAAACAGTTACAGTTATGTGCATTAGATTATTTAATTTACTTCCGAATTATCGAACTTATTTATATACTAACTTGACATTATATTACTTAGTTTCACTATATATTATTTTGTTTTTTTTTTAGTTGACATTATGACCTCTCATGAACTTAAATACAGTTCGCATATTAATGATTATTGTTAATTTCCGTACTGCATTTAATATTAATGAATTTTTACATAGTTTAATTAAGAATAACATTAAATAATGGCATGACGACGAAACATTGCACATCGATAGATCGATAAAATGTATGTTCGCCAATTAGTTCATAAGACCTGAAAAATGTATTGACCATGTTTTTATGCAAATAAATTTTATTATTATTTTTTATAATATATAAACTGGGTTAGTTTTAGGCAACTATTAATTAATTATTTACAGTTTTTAATCTATAATAAACGTCAATAATAAAATAATTAAAAAGATCATCATATTTGTGACACCAAGAAGACTTGTTGAACAATAGTAAAATTATTATTTATTATGAATTCAGAGTGCAAATTGATTTGAAGTAAAAGCTAAATAGCAGGTCATTATCATCAGTTCATCAAACGTCCCCACCAAGGGCACAAAGCCTACCTATAGGATTTTTAGGCCTTAGTCGTCCACGCGGGCCCAGTACGGGTTGGACGACATCAACACAAACCTTTGAATTTCTTCGCAGGCGTGCGCAGGTTTCCTCGCGATGTTTTCCTTCACCGTACGAGCGTCGGATAACGTACATATAATTTCGAAAATTTGAAAGCACATTGGTGCGTGGCGCGATTTGAACCTCAGCCCTGCCTGTAGGAGTGCAACAGTTTGCACCATTGAGCCACCGACAAATAGCAGGTAACACACAGGTATTCGAATCCTTTAATAAGGAAATATATTTAAAGGGGAAGACAAATTTAATATTAGCTACATGAAGAGTCTTTATAACTGCGTCAACCAGATTTCTAATTCCATCCCGCATATTATACCTCAACGTTCCGTATAAAATGTGATTTGATGCGATGAAAGGTAGCGCGTATAAACGACGACTTATATCGTTACTGGGTGAAAAGCAATTTTAATTTTATCCTGTTGCGTAAACTGCTTCTAGCGTTTTATAAGGTTGCCCATAAACCACTTGAGAAATCAAATGATCCATTTACCGTACGCCTACGTGGTCAGTACATACGTAGGCGTGGTGTTTGTATGTAGCCCAGTGATTTGATACTAATTTAACGGATTGAGCAATTGACAACAACCGATCTTTGCTTGATTGTGAAATTACAAATAAAAACCAATTATCTTGGTGTCCCTGAAATAATTTTACAAAGTCACCGTCCAACTCATTATTTCTGTAATATTCATTATTAAAAATACTATTTTCAATAGTACAGTTCCCAGAACTTATCATAAATCCAACAGGATAGGTAAATGCCTGCCAAAAAATATATTTACAACTGAGCAATGACAAATAATGTTTCAAGCTCAACTTTCAACCTTACTGTTTGCAAAATAAAATTCCGCCGTAAGTTGCTAAATCTAAAATACCTCGGTAAACTCCTTAATTAGGACAATACGAACACGGTACATTTTGCATCGCAACGTTTCATTTGACCTAAATATCTGAACATATCTCTGTAGATTGAATTGGTAGTAGTCGCATACGTTCCAATATGGTCTTTAGAGTCACGCAATGCGACTTAAATTGGTTTGTTGTTATCCCGTAAGACAATTGACGTTGATATGATCTTCATATGCTCATATATGCTCCTGACTCATATTGTTTCATCTGCAGCGTTGATTGGATAGATTTTATCAGTCGTGAAATTTTGACTGATAAGTATCTATTTGAAGCAAATCATACGGATTTTGCTGATGTGCGGACAAGTTAAGAGAAAAGGGAATAATAGTAGACTGCATCAAAATACTGTATATTTTATTCTTATTTTTTGAAGTCAGTATTACAATGTTTTGGATATATTCTTTTAAGTTTCTTCAACTTATATGAGGATTAGACCGCTCTCTATAAATTCAGTAAAAATAGACTTATTGAAAAGACCTTAATGTAACAATGTTTGATTATGTACGAGTATTAGATAAGACTGACCCAAACTAAAATAAAATAGATTTGACCATTAATTACACTAAATCTGACAGGAAGTAGTGTATTGGAGAACCTACTATAGTTTTCTCTATGGGGCTAACACATATGGGGCCCACAGCACCGTCGCAGTTAATAAATAATTAAAGATTTTGTTTCAAAAACTTAATGTTAAGAACTGAAAGATTTCTTCTTCTATGGAGACAAAAGAGCAATATAGAAACCCAGCGACACAGCTACCCGTATCTGAGCTGAGACAGAACAGCTTAGTGGCAACCTATTCGGCTTACATATTTGATATCTATATTAATTATACCTATTGATGTTGAAATGTTTTCTGTCTTATGTTTATCTATTGTTGTTAATGTATTTTTTGTGTACCAAATAAATTATTTTTTACTTTATAAATTATTTTTATTACTTTTATAAGGCATACCTGATTGCATTAATGACATCACTGCGCATATAAATTTGCAAAACTAGAGGGCATATAAATGTGAATGGCTACATACAAACACCACGCCTACGTATGTACTGACATACGTAGGCGTACGGTAAATGGACCATTTGATTTCTCAAGTGGTTTATGGGCGACCTTATAAATAAATAAAGGTAGATACGCCATCCGTGCCTTAAAACGAAGCGCCGAAGAGAGTACAGTTTGTACTCTTTGTTTAGGTAAATGTGTTCGAAATTCGAAATATGTGGAATACTCGTACGCTCTTATTTTTAAAGATGCCAGGTTTTAATGAATTTTTCAGGTAGTAACCATAGATTTAGTATTAGCGCGCTTCGCTTACTATATCTATGGTAGTAACTGATTTCACAATTTTAGCGTCCGTGATAAAACAATTAGGACAAAAATGTAGAAGGAAGGGAAAAAGTAAGTATACGATGCTCTTCAGTTATTTATAGAAGCATAGTAATATTTTATGTTAACCATAAAGATTTTATAACTGAAACCCTGTTTAAGTACGGTCTGGAATACTTATAGTCGTTTGTGGATATTGTGCATTTTACAACATAATCTATTTAAACAGAGAACCTTTGACTGAAGATGGTGTGTAAGTGATTAAAATAAATTAGATTTTTACCATAGATCCGAAAACGTTTGTCAAAACATTTATCTAAATAGCAAACGAGGCCCACAATCTTATATTGCCCGCTATCCCTCAATTTAATGTCATTCATGAAGGCCCTTACCCTCAGAACACCACACACGCACATACCCAAAAATTCCCACTTTCCTCATTCCTATATTCCTCAGAGTTCAGCTCTTTCAGAGTTGCCAGTGTTCATGGGTGAGATCACTTATAATCTGGCAATCGTCTACGCATCTGACTCCGTTCACATAACGGATAAACAAGCGTAAGTTGACCCTTAACCAGATGGACTAATAACCTGTTTAAGTGATGGGTAGCCGATGGATATCTACTGCTAAGGATCAATCAGAAAAAATAATGAGACGACATCCCTACATCAGTAGGAAAGTCCTGCGTTCAGCAGTGGACATATTAAATAAAATAAATAAATATCCACTGATATACATACTGTGCCATCAAGCCCCAGTCTTATCATAAATATGTAAAATGGATGCTAAACAACGGATAAACATATATACACACATGTTTTTACTGCCCGGGGATCGAATCCAGAATCCTTGGTGTAGTAGCTGATCGGAACGTAATCTAGCTCTATCCTTGAGGTACAGATTACATTCCGATCTTCCCATAGCTATGATGTGTGGGGGCCTGTGGTCTGCAGAAGGACTGTTTTATGTTATGAGTGTACGCGATGGTCAGGACACCTGATGGTACTGAAGGAGATCAACAACTGATAGACAGTTATTGCTCTCCGTCAATGCCGCACTGCGCCTATCACCCGAGACAACAAATGTTAGGTCTCTTATACCCGGTAATTTCACTAGCTACAGTGCCCTCATCCCGAAACACAAAGTGCATAATACTCCTGTTTCACGGGACGATATCTGGTACTGCGGTGGTACCTACCTAGACGACTTAGTACCGAGTCTACCACCTTGTACATTAAAGGCTATTAGATTGTAAAAGTTGCCTTCGCAACAATATTACTAGTTAATGACGGTAACTATCAAATTGTAAGCAGAGTGGGATTTCAATGATACAGAGCTTTTTGTACCCACGTAATCGATGAATTGCTTTGATTCTTATTCGCAGGGTTGCCAACGGAAAAATAAATTATTTATAGACCACTCTGAAAAAAGATTTACTCATGTAGATAAACTTATTGATGGATTAGTAACGCCATTTTGCGAGTATATGGTGTCTATGGAAACGGACCGAGGTGGAAATTGCTGGAAAGTGGTGACGTCAATAGAAACTAAAACGTAGTGTATTAAATATTCTTTGATTGGATAGGAACTAGCAAGATCATATTTATTTACACATATTTCGGTTACCGTGCAAGTTTCGAAGTAATTATATAAAGACCAGCAGACTATGCTCAGAGGTATACGTTTTGGGTGTCTTCTGATTTAAATTTTTATATTTAAGGTAATATTGTATACTGTCACAGACTAAAAAATCTTTCTTTCTTACTAATCTTTATTTCAGGTACCTAAGTTACACCCATACAAATTGATTAACCAACCAAATCTATACTAATATATAAAGCTGAAGAGTTTGTTTGTTTGAACGCGCTAATCTCAGGAACTACTGGTTCGATTTGAAAAATTCTTTCAGTGTTAGATAGCTTATTTATCGAGGAAGGCTATAGACTATATATCATCACGCTACGAGTAATAGAAGCGGAGCAGCAATGAAGAATGTTTCAAAATCGGGGGTATTTTTTCATACTTGGAGCTTCCGCTGCGTACGCCTCGTAAACGATTAAAGTTACACAAAAGTCATGTATGAGAGTATTGTTCTGCTTTTAATGGTCTACAAAAAAGGCCGCGACAGCATATGTCTATCTTTTAAGGTTAGCTCACTATAACATATTTTTTGCTAAAAAATTCTGAAATTGACCCCGAAACCTTCAAAGTTGGAGGGAGGGGAAATCGTATGTATAGTGATAAATGCAAGTACCGTGTTATCCCGAATTTAATGCGAGCGAAGCCGCGGGCAAAAACTAGTCAAGAAATAAAACCTGTAGTCATACACTTATCAGTTACAATATCAATAAAATCAAATTGAATAACATCAAAATCCTATAAATTTCCTTTTTAGTTGTTAATATAATTTTTCGCACCAACTTCGCCTGTCGTTTTGAAATTAGGTGCTCACAATTTGGTGGAACTAATTAATAAGTACATAGAGTACAAAATAGCGCAACAGCGGAGCCTTGAAAAAGACTCATTTGATGACTTTTGGTTACGCGTAATACGGTCAGAATGTTAGGCACGCTTATTAATGTTGGAATTAAAAAAGAATAAAGGAATAAGAAATATTTTTATTACGGTTCGCGATTGGCTAAGGTTTTAACAACTTAGACAATGCGCCTAAGACGGGGTATGCTCACTAATTTATGTAGCTTTGTTCGTTCGTAATTTTGAAAATTACAGAAATAAATTTAGAAATTATTTATTAATGCCGTGATGAACTTCAGTGGTTCCTAGAACTACGTTTGCCATGCAGTATCTAACTAAACTTCATTTAATAGTAACAATAAAAAGTTATTTACTAATGTAATTTAGATACTTAAAAAAATCACTGTTATTTGTCTTGAAATGTTTGTCGTTAAATTAAGAAAATTATTAAAGACCATATTAAAGTTTCTGATGCCGGTTTATTTTTTAATGTTTTTATAATAGTCGTCCGTAGTACGTCATGTGAAATGTTATTAATGTAAAGGTTGAAGTGGTCTTAAAAGTTCATTTTTTATGTTAAAGTGCACAGAACGGTCAAGATGATGAACTCATAGTAAGTGATACGGCTATCCATGACAGAGTGGCATTGAAGGAGACCAAAAACTGATAGCCAGCTATTATTTTCCGTATGCCGCACTGCGCCCGACACCAGAAACAACAGATATTAGCTCTATTATACCCAGTAATTTTATTAGCTACAGTGCCCTCATCCCGAAACACAAAAGTGCTTAATACTCCTGTTTTACGGGACGATATCTAGAAAACTAAATGACGTTACCAATTTTTTTATTCCATTTTGAGTAGAATTTACATTACTTACATTTTAATATTCGCCATTCTTACTGCGCTTGTGTCAGCTAATATTAAAGTGCCAGTTCAGTGATTTGGAATTTTCCAATCTGACCACTTACCCAGTTCATGAGATCCATAACTAAACACGTGTGTTATTTGTTACCTGGACTCCATAAGGGTTAAGTATTCGCAGGTATTTTAACCTTAACTGATTCTCATGACAGGTATACTGACGACCCACCAGGGTTCCGGGATCGATACCCGGGCAGTACAAACACTTGTCTGCATGAACAGGTCTGTTTGTATTGTGTCTGGGTGTTGTCTATGTATAATATGTTTAAGTTTAAAAAATATATAAATATGTTTATCAGTTGCTTGGTACCCGTAATGCAAGCTTCACGCTTAACTTGGGTCTAGATGGCGCTGTGTGAATTTCAGTAGATATTTATTATTTTTTTTACGAATTTATTTATTCTGATGAACTAATTAAATAGCAAATGATGTTCTGTTCTCTCACTTAGTCTTTCTAGCATTTCAGATCTTACTGATAAAGTAAACTTAGCACCGCGTTTCAGCTTTTGACCAAATCTCTGATAATCAGCGCCACTATGGCATTTTCCTTACAAAATTACAGATAACCGCTTTATTTTTTTTATGATAAGGTAGCAAACAAGAAAGCTACTCACTGGTAAAATGTGACACCGTGAATACAAGTATAAAGTAATATAAAAGATCGGAGGTCCCAGAATTGTGTGCGGGAGTTTTAAATAAATTAAAGGCCCTACAAATGTCATCTCTAAGTTAAAGGTCCATAAATCCAACTGTCTACGCTCGCAATGTGCTACGGTAAACCCTTTACGACACTTACGCCTAGATTAATTGATAGACAGTTTTAAGGTGGCTTAGGAAAGTGTGAATTATTATCACACTTTGTATTGTTGCTGGATATATTTGCCACTAATTGCTGTGTTAATTACAGGCTAGTGGTCGTTGGTCAATTATTTATCTATTACCAATGATGTAATAAAGTATGGATTCGTGATATGCTCACAAACCAATGGAAAAAAGTGTTCCAATGCAGTGACAAACTGAACTCTCTTCGGCGGTCCGTTTTCGAGGCACGGATGGCGTATCTACAATTTATATACAAAATATAATTGTCTATTACTTAAAAATAATATTAATGTGACTGTTAGCTACATTGAAAAACATTTTTTATAAATATATAAACGGCAGATATGAAAAAATGACTATTTTTAAATTTTATGTCTGTCTGATTGTTTGTTCCGGGTAATATCTGAAACGGCTGGATGGATTCTCGGATTCTTTTTTGGCAGATAGCTGATGTAATAAGAAAAAACAAGGCTACTTACATTAGTCTATAGTCTTTATACGTGTCGCGTGACTTTACAAAGCGATTTTAGGTTGTTTTGCTCCTTGAAAATATTTTATAACGCGAGTAGTATCTATTTTCAAATAACCTTAAAATATTAGTACATACCTGAATAACAGCCTCCGTGGTGTAATGGTCTAAAAGTTGTCATAATTTTGTGGTTTTTTTTTTTCAATTTGGTTAAGACATTATAATTATAATGAAAGGACGGAAAGACTTTAACTGCCAAATATTGCTTGGTCATCCATCCGACAAGACCGAAGCTATAGATCGTCAACCGAGCGCATGAAACGAAACGTGATCATAAATTATTTACATCAAAATTTATGCCGTGTCTCGATTAAGTATATTTTAAGAAGAATGTTTGTATTCTTACTATAAATGTCCATAAAATGTAATACAATTTTATCGTGCTTGTCTCTCTGCGGTCATCCGTTGAAGTAATGAATATGCAATACATTAAACTATTGTGTGTCTAAAAGATTTGGTTCGACCCCAACTAGATTTAGGGTGATAATATGTAAATTGACTTGTCAGCGTTGTTTACAAAAGACACAATATCAAAAGTTAAGACTTATTAATAAGATTATTTATTCACTGTTTTGTTTTTGCTAAACGTAGCAAGAAAAGGGTATACTGTTTACTATAGATATACCAAGTATTGGTGTGTGTAATTGCCTTCCGATCTGGAGGGCGCAGGTTCAAATCCGTCACATACCAATGTATTTAGGAATTTTCTAAGCTGTATGTACGCTCATACGGTGAAGGAAAACATCGTGAGGAAACCTGCACTCGCCTACGAAGAAATTCAAAATTGGTGACAGAGTCAGAAGGTCGTCGTGCCATAAGCAAACCTCTTTCATTAAACCTGGTAATATTTATTTTAAATGACTCATTATCATCATTATGCCTAAATGTCCACTGCTGAATGAAGCCTCCCCTATTGATTTACATTCAGACCGATACCCAGCAGTTGACATCCATCTGTTCCACGCCACCGTAACCAAGTCATCAGTTCATCTGGTCGAGGATCGGTCTACGCTTCTTTAAATAAATGACTCCTATCATTTTAATGTTAGCCGAATGTTTAGCAGCAAGAAAACAATAGATTTTCGAGGGTCTTGAGTACCACAAACTTTCGGGTATCACAACGAAAATAGACAATATAACCATTTCACTACCTGTGTGATTCCTCAAGTCAGATCAGAATTAGTTCATAAAAAACACTCTTATACCGCGGAGTAAAGATTAGGACGATCTCTCGCAGGCACTTTTCATTCGGTAAACCCAATTAATTTTAATCATTATCGTCAGCTCATTAAACGTCCCCACCGAGGGGCACGAGCCTACCCAGGGCCGGATCTAGGGGGGGGCAGACGGGGGCACGTGCCCCGGGCGGCACGGTCAGGGGGCGGCAAACCGACTAATGGACCACTCATCATTTACCTTACTTGCCCGCGGAATAAATAATAGTACAAGTGCATGGCCATAGAAATACGACTGATAACCGGAGCGCGGAGTAAGGCATGTTACTGAACCATTACATTTTTTTGCATAGTTCTAAATAGGCGCCCGCAGATCACGGTCAGCAGGCGGGTGCAGCTGCGATCTGAGGAATGACGCTGTATACGAAAACTCTCTCGTCGATCTCTATACAGGGCAGCAGTGTATTATTTCAAAGTTACGTAGTTATTTCTCTATGTTAATTGATGCCAACTTAGCTGCTTTAAAGCTATATCATTTTCATGATGGACAGCTACAATTGAAAAAAATAAAAATAAACAATTAAGCTCCTTTTACTTGCATCAAGCGACCACGTTTTTTAAGAAAATATACAAAATAAATTGGAAATAAAACGCCTTTTTCATCCAGTGTGACTTCGAAAAAGCTGAGGCGAGTAGTCTTATTTCATTATAGAACTTAATTGATTAATATCAATACCAATAATTGATAAATTGTAACTTTTTAATGACATTGCTTTTTTGCCGAGGTTAGGATGGTTATGAAACAGCTTAAGCGTTATTAGACCCCGCTACGACGGATATACCGCAGAGCTTTTGAAAGTAGGGGGCACGCCAGTGCTTAAGACCCTTCAGAAGCTTTTTAATTCCGGAATCGGTGATGGTGCGACACCAAAGGTGAGGAGCAATGGCGTGGTGGTGTTCTTCTTCAAGAAAGGTGATTAAACCTTTTCCCTCTCTATTCAACCTATCGCAGTCCACTGTTGGACATTGGTCTCATTTTGCGCCAGATATTCCGGTCCTCCGTTTTTCTCATCCAGACTCCACCAGCGACTTTTCGCAAGTTGTCGGTCCATCGGGCCGGAGGGCGTCCTACGTTACGCTTGCCAAGACGCGGTCTCCGCTCCAGAACTCGTCTGCTCCAACGGCCATCGGTTCTGCGACATCATTACCCACTGCCACTTCAGTTCGCTAATCTGGCGAACTATGCCGGTAATTTTAGTTCTTTTGCGGATAACATCATTTCTGATTTTATGTATAAGAGTCTCCCAACATAGCACGCTCCATCGCTCGTTGAGTAACTTTGAATTTCTGAACCAATCCGCAGTCAGTGTCCATGTCTCATCTGCGTATGTTGGTATGGGTAGGACGTATTTAAAGACTTTTGTCCTTAAGCGTTGCGGAATCGTCGACGTGAAGATCTGATGTAACTTGCCTGATGCCGCCCAGCCCAAATGAATCCTCCTACTAGCTTCCCTTCCGAAATTGTGCCGGTCAAGTTTTAGCCCAAGTAAACTTATTCTTGGACAATCTGGAGAAGGACGCCACCGACGCTTATCAGAAACGCTACCGGTCTATAATTCTTCAAGAGAGCTTTATCACCCTTCTTAATGAACGCTTGTGGACCACGCTTCCAGTGTAGTTCCCAGGTAGATGACGGCATTAAAAGAGCTCACCTAATGTCCTAAGGATGGGTTGTCCACCGGTGTTTAGGAGTTCTGTCGTAATACCGTCATCCCACGGGGCCCTTTCATTTCTCAGTTGCTTCAGTGCTGCACTAATTTCGCTAACGTCAACATCCGGCATATCCTACGTACAATGGTGCCTTAGTAGGGCACGTAGATCTTCGCTGTCTTCGGTCTGTACTGATGAGCGCTCGACAAATCCATAGAATTTCTCAACCTCTTCCAGGATCTGTTGGCGTAATGTGAGTAGTTGGCCATCTGCTATATTAAGCTTCACCAGAATGCTCCTGCCAAGTGGTTTTTGGAAAACTTTGGGCCCCCTGTTCTCCTTAATAAGGTCCTTAATTAACCTTGTATTGAAATAGTAGAATTCTCTGCGAACGAGTTTTCGTATCCGCTTGGAGAGAGCCTAATATTCCGGGTATGATAAGTTAAAGTCAAAATTCATTTATTTAAATTAGGCTTACAAAAAGCACTTATGAACGACAAAAATATACATTACAAAAAACAAATTTATTTCTTTGAACTGTTCTTTAAGAGAGTCACGTGGTCTAAGGTTGTAGATAAAAGCTCTTTTTGTAGCACAAATATTGTATCAATGTCGGCAGCCGTACCCCACAACGGTAGACCATACGACATTACATTATAAAAATGACTAAAATAAACTAATCTTGCCGTTTTTACATCTGTTACGAGTTATCTTAGATATTAAAAGCTTATTGAAGAATTAACGACCCATTACGATATTGTGCCACATCTTCAAGTTATTCTCCAGAGTCATTATGATCCGTCTCGCGCATATGTTTGACGATTTCCAGCCCTCCGAACAAGCCGGGTTCCTCAAAGGCTTCAGCACCATAGACTACATATTACATACGCTGTGGCAGGTTATACAGAAGAGCGGAGAGTATAACTGACCATTATGTTTGGCGTTTGTGGACTATGAGAAAGCCTTCGATTCGATCGAGACTTGGGCTGTGTTTCATTCCCTCCAACGGTGCCTGACTTTTTTTTATTTTTTTATTTATTCATACAAGATACAAATACAGTTACAATAAACAAACAGTTAGGTGTAAACATAAATTCATTCGAATTAAATAATTCAATTCAAATTAATTAAACATAAACTCACTTGACTACTGCTATATCGAATTGTTGAGATGTTGTACGCAAGCCGCTACTATGTCAGGGCCGAGTACATGAAGAGCTTACATTGATTATCATTGGCACCGAGGAGTAAGACAAGGAGATGTAATATCTCTGAAACTGATCACAGCTGCGTAAAAAGTTGCAGCTTTGTCCAAATGTCAATCAATTTGGGGACCTATTATATAAATTAGTGAATAATATTAGGATGATAAGGTAAAAATAAATAAAAGAGGGCGGGGGCGGCATTTCTTAAATTTTTGCCCCACCCAAAAAAAATTGAAGATCCGGCGCTGGCCTACCCGCATAGGGTGTTCAGGCCTCCGACTTCACGCGGGCCGCGGATTGCCGACTTCACGCACAACCTTTGAATCTCCTCGCAGGCGTGCGCAAGTTTCCTCACGATGTTTCTTGATCGTTAAGAGCGTCGGATAACGTACATATAATTCGAAAATTCGATGTGGTACGTATATGGTATGGCGGCCCGATGGACGGACGATTTGAAGTGAGTGGTTGGTGGAGGATGGATGCAGGCTGTTCAGGACCGGGTAGATGGCGCTCATTGGTGGAGGCCTATGTTCAGCAGTGGCGATGGTGGGCTGATTGACTGATTGATTGATGTGGTACGTGTCGGGATTTGAACCTCAGCCGTCCCGGGAGGGCAATAGTCTACATAATTAAGCCACCGACGCTCTTTAATTCTTAATCTCCCTCTTAATTTTAATACAAGCTAAGAATTAAAAAACTAATTGAACAGTCGCTTTCATAAGTCCGCGATCCATAATGAAATAAAAATGTTTTTAATAGAACGGGGAAGCCTTTCGTCTAAGTGGAACACCGTTAATGTTCTTAACAAATTAGGTTTTTATATCTCGAAGGATACGAACTTTCTTGACCCAAAACTGTGAAGGTCAATCGAAACCTTTTCTGAGAATAAGAGCAAAGCAATCAATCAAACTTTTGGAACGTTTAAATGTCTCTGTTTTGTGAATTGCGTTTGTTCCGCATACAAAATATTTGTAGAAATGAAAGTTAAATAGGATTCTTATATATTGATTAAAAAAAATATGTAGTTATTAATCCATGCTTATATTATAAACAATGCGAAAGCAACTCTGTCTGTGTGTTTGTTACGCTTTCACGCATAAACGGCTGCACGGATTTTGATGACATTTTGTATGGTGCTAGACGGTTTCCTAGAAACGGACAAAGGTTCCTTATTTTTAATTCTTACACCTTACTTTCATAAAATGGTGGTGGAAGGTTGTTTGGAGCATTTAAAGGTTTTTTAAATTTATAATATTCATAAAATAATCTTGCATAATTTTTTAGGGAACTCCCAATCTTTTCTTTTTTCGAGGGGATTTATATGTTTCTTCTTTTGATAGTATTATGAGCAGAATGATAAATAAACTATATTTTTTTATTAAAAACTTAGTAGTATGATTCGCTTCAGTTTATGTTGATCGCTAATCGCTTAAGCTTTTGTCAAACGCAGGACTTCCATAAATGATGTATAATTCGCATTTATTGAAACAGCTGTGTATCGACAGTTACAATCGATATTTGGCACAACACACACAACAACCAGTTGTAAATGCTCTCTGATATTTAGCATTAAAATATGGCTCAGTAAGATTAGGGTATAGTTATGGGAGACATTAAAAAATAAGGGATGTAAGGCACCCAGCTTTTTCAAAAAGTTTTTATTATAAAATAAAAAAGCGACCAGTTTAGTCACCTGATTGTTAATGTAGCTTTGACTCATTTCGATAAAAATATTTATTAAAGACAGTGTAAACTTATCTATTATATGTAAGCGTCGGGCTCAATGTGTGGACTGTCGCCTTTCTACCTGGAGGCTGAGGTTCAAATCCCGATACGTACCAATGTGTTTTCGAATTTTCGAAAATATATGTACGTTATTCGACGCTCTATCGGTGAAGGAAAACATCGTGAGGAAACCTTCATGCACGCCTGCGAAGAGATTCGAAGGTTGCGTTGAATTCGTCCAACCCACACTGGGCCCGCGTGTACGACTAAAGCCTAATCATCCCATACGGGTAGGCTCGTGCCTCTCGGTGGGGAAGTTTAATGAGCTGATGATGATGATGATGAGTGTACTTATAAATTGTCCAATATATTATTATAAAATATGTTTGTAACATAAGAAGTAAATAAGAATCTTCATTACTATATGTTTGTTTAAATAAGAAGAATTTATCTTCATTATAAGGTTTGGGGAGTTGATTCCAGCATTAAGCTCATGTAATTACTCTTTTTATGTAATTATTTTTTCAGAGTTTAGTCCTAATAAATTTCTTATTTAATATTAGGTGAATTATAACACTTGAAAAAAAAATTATACATTTGTTGGCACTCCAATGAAAGCTTTTTACTACGCAAAGTGTACGCATTAAAACTTTCATAGCAGCATAGTGCACTCGATTAGTGTCATATACTGTTTAAAAGTTTACATTAAATTTTGTGATAAAGCCTCACATGAAAGCTCACCAGTTCTAGCGAATATACTAAGGTAAGTTCTTCTGCAATATTATCATAGCCATTATACGTCCCCACCGAGAGCCGAGCCTAACCGTATAGGTGTATGGACCTTAGTCGTCCACGCGGGCCCAGTGCGGATTGGCGGATTTCACGCACAACCTTTGAATATCTTCGTAGGCGTGCGCAGGTTTCCTCACGATGTTTTCCTTTAGCGTAAGAGCGTCGGATCGGTCTTTTGCAATATATACATGATTTATCTCAAATCCGTCCTTGCTTTGAAAAGCAATTTAATTATTGGATCCAGGCTAATATATTACGATGGTAGTTGGTAACATCCAGTAATTTCGTATAGCCCGCATGGATTGTAATCCCAAGTGCTAGAATCATTGGATTGTAGCCCAAACTCCCCATAGCCATGCAGTGTGTGATGACCGGTGATTTGCAGTGAGACTTTATAGGCTGGTTCTGCTGGATAAACGTACATAATATAATTTAAAAAAAACAAATGGTGCGTGGCGGAATTTAAACCTGCACCCTCCAAATTGGAAAGTAACAGTTCACGCCAAAGTACTGCGGGTATAATTTGAATGCATTTTACTGTGATTCTACCTACAAAATTCACGATTTAAACTTGTACTACTTATAGTTACGGCTTAACAATCTATTAGACTTGTACAGAACTTTATATCCGGATACAGGGTGAAGCTTTCCCTATTTACTGTCAAATCCATTCCCGGATTAGTGGTGTTCGTTGACAATTATCGATAGTTTCTAAACAGTTGGTCTGTTTGGTATAAATACTTAATTTAGGCAAATAAATTATTATATTTTAAATAACACACACACACACGTTATGCGCCCATACACACACATACACACTAAAATGCGCACACACAAACCCACACACATACTAATTGTATAAAAATACAAATACCTTTGTTATTTTTGAAAAAGCAAACATTTGCATAACTTTTAGCTATGCAAGAGCGTAGTCACCACACAGGTATTTTTAATTAAAAGGTGACTACGACAACTATTCTGGAATGAATAATAAGCGAGACAAATATATATTTTTTTAATATTATTATGGTTTGTTTCCGGGTAATCTCTAAAACAAGAGATTTGACGGGACTTTTTTTGGATTTCATGAGGAAAAACAAAGGCTACTTTTATTTCAGACATATTTTATATTTTGAAAATACATCAATTTTTAACAGCGCAGTGGCCGCGTGTCACGTTACTTATGAAGCTATGTTAGTTATGTTTTTCCTGCAGGAGAATATCTTATAACGTGGGTAATTCCGCGGGGAAAAGCTCTTATTTAATATATTTTAGGAAATATGCACCAATCGGTAAATATGCAATCGAGAACCTGAAAATATTTAATAATTTCTTATTGATATTGGATGCCGATAATTGGCCAACACTATTAGCATCCCGCGGGATTAAGAGCCAGAATTACAGAGTGCGTCATCGCTTAAATTAATGCGCTTAAACAAAACCTTACCCAAGGGCTCGCTTGTAATGCTTTTTGTCAATCCATTTGGCGAAAAGTGTTATTTTTTGTAGGATAATTCTAAAACACTTAATAGGCTTTCTTTGCAATTATACTTTAGAGCACTGCCACCAGTTTTTTTCAACGATACCATTATTATCTATCGATGTAAACTTACCAGTCTACAATCTGGAGATGTCTCCCCAAGTTACTTATATTTTTTTGTTTTACGCGTCCATGAAAACGGTTTCGTGGATACCTCTTTTCTTCAACCTATGCAGTTCATTGTGGGTACCTCAATTTCGCCTTATTTTCTTGCCATAATAATAATAATAGGGACGTGACGACCCCATCGCCCGCTGTGGTATTAGCTTTATGCTAGTATCATCGGTGCAATCAGTCACCGCCGGGCAGCTTGTGGCGAGCTGATGGTGTGTGGCGCGCACCTCGGTCTCGTGCTCCGGGGAAGTCTCTGGTCTTCGCCTTCGTTCTCACGTTGGTGGGCGAAGTGGACCCCATGAGGACCAGATCCCCACCTCCCGCTTGCCTTCATTGGCCGTCGGGAGTGAGTCGCTAGAGCTATATGCTCGGGGTGGAAGTGTCTAATGGCGTAATAGCGAGGAAACCCGCTCCGAGTGACCTGCGTAGTTACTCGCGATGGTGAAATCGTGCCGCACCTCTCGACACCCCTAGCCGCGAGCGCCCATGTTGCCCTCTGTCGCCCACTGCAGGCGACCATTAGGGGGCCCATCTAGCCGCGGCGAGTCACCGCCTGTCTCTATTTTACTGTGAGACTAGTTTAATGACAGGCGTCCGTAGTCTCCTCCATAGCCCAGATATTCAGTCCATCAAAACCCAATTCATAGCGCAGTATCGTAGTTTCCATATATTTACAATAGTCTTTATACTGGCGGGGCCATCATGGGTTGTATCATATTGTGCATTCTGTGATGGCATCCGCACGTGTAACACTTACAAAGATTAAACATTCGAAAAAGGCCTCTGTGCTGTTGGCTTCGGCCCACACACGCCTTCCAAAGGACCGGGCCACTATTTGGCCCGTGAATCTTAAGGATTTCGAAAACATAATAATAATAATAATTTTTATTTCGTTAAAAAAAATGTACAAGTTTACAATATTAGTGGCCGGAGTCCCCTTTTAAGCAAATAATGCCTGTATCAGGTGACTCCGCTCTTCCATTAGCATACACAATTATATAATTTATCACAACCATGCTCAAAGTTTATACAAGATTATACTAGATATAATATAATAGAACCTAAGACGTTTTAATTAGCTGCAAGCGAAGAGGTTATTAACCGGGTACGAAACATTTTTTAAACCTTTATTTCTCGGAAACTTCGGCTCGTAGGAAAAATAACTGAACATTTTTATAGATATTTTTTTGCCTAAAATTTTTGTCCGTGATATTTTTATGGCAAAACTGAACGATTTACTGAAAATTACGTATTTCCCCATATTAGTACTTGCATAATAATAATAGTAACACATGGAATATTATAAATATTCCGCGTGGAAGTTATTAGGGGAGGCCTTTGTTCGTCAGTGGAAATAATACTAGGCTTGTAATGATGATGAGCACATATGTACACCAATACAACCCTTTATGTAATTGTAGACGTCTCAACCATTACACCATAAGGGTCATTGAATCTGCACTGTTCTAAACAAACTAGGCAAAATCGCACATAGTAATTTTACTTGGTGGTTGACTTGATTCTGAGTCTTCATGGTACCTACCATTACAGTGCTAGATAGCGTCCCGTGAAAATGAAAAGTGTTTATTCAGTTTAGGTCCTTACAGAACACTTATGAATGTCAAAATAAGAGTGCTATGCTCTTTTGTTTTTTGAGATGAGCGCACTGTAGCTAGTGAAATTACACCCGGTATAAGAGACCTATCATCTGTTGTCTCAGGTAACCAGCGCAGTGCTGCATTGATGGATAATAATAACAGACACTTACCATCAGGTGAGCGTCTTAACCGTCCTGGTCACTACATAACGAAAAAAAACTGATTTTTACTAATACAATCTCCTCGTGGGATTCGAACCAAAGACCAGATAATATAGCGATTTAAACTCTACTCTGAGACCAACAGACTATGGAGGAAGAAGAACATTGATTAATATTATAAAAATTTTACCAGCTGAAGAAACTTACTAACTGTCCATTATCTTTGCGACATCACCAGCAAATAAGGAATATTTAATGAAAATTCTCCAATCAGCACTTTGTAAGAGCCCGTCTCGACAGCTCGATATAAAAGGCTGTAACTCGATAACATTGGAACAAAGCGGGCTGGCAACCGGACGCAAACCGGTAGGTCGGCTACGGTATGGTTGGGGTGCCAGTGACAGCGTCAAGCGTATCTAAATCTCTTTGTTACTACCGTGGCCTGGTGAAAAGGAAGGCTAGAGTAAACGTAGGCTGTTTTTCCTTATTACACTTGCTGACTGCCAACAAAAGTCCCGTCCTAATCCAGTCAGCCTTTTCAAAGATCAAACAGATAACAAATTTGAAACTTATTATTTTGGCATGAAAAACAAGTATAAATGTAATAAACAGTAAATTACGATCTTATTTATAAAAGAAAAATTATGAAACAAATTACTTTATGAGGTGTAAAGTTTCTGAAACATAAATAAATGGAACGTTGATTTGCGAAATTAAAACTCTGTATTCCGTTGCTTGTTACTGTCGATATATATGTTATCAATTTATCATACAATATTTTTATTTTCAATCTCGTGGATTTCCTCTAGTATTGTTGAGTACCGAAGCTTTAACAAAGGAAACAGTTTATTCAACTTACCCATGTAATATTGTATCGTGGAAACTCTTTTCACATAATGTCATATTTACATTGCTTGTTTTAATGTATCATTAATATGCTATTTGTTTTCCTAATAAATAAATTAAAAAAACATTAAAAAGTTAAGCAAGATTTAATATCGTACGCTCCTTCTGTTACCCAGTTACAAGCCTAAAGGGTGCTAATTAACCGAGATTGCATTGACAGATGATGCCATAAATTTTGTTAAACGGATCTGATAGAATAGATTGAAAGCTAGGATGTCTGGGCTTCCTACTAATCGAATCTACGGACGTCTCAAAAATTGAGTTCTAAATACAGTTTTGTAAACTTTTTGTATTTATATTACATTTTAAGGCATTTTCGACATGGTGTTGTGGTCGGTGACAATTTATTTCCAGCACAGCATAGCTGCGAAACTCTCGCACGCTTACGAAGAGATTCAAGGTTGTGCGTGAAGTCGGCCAAGCCGCACTGGTCAGTAGATATTCATTTATTTATTATTACTACTGTGCTGGAAGGCCAGTGCCCGGTAGGGGGCCGTTATATAGAGTCGTGACTATTTAGTACAAAGATCATAAAGGAGGGTTTCAATTTCACTATCTAGCCAATTAGAAATATTAAATAAATAACTACTAAAAAATTCCAAGACAAACTAATAGGCAAATAGCTTAAACAAAAACATTTTTGGAATGTAAGAAG
>PQWD01006064.1:0-53513 GCA_019425675.1 Leucinodes orbonalis
ATCGAAGGACAAACCGGGAGACCTGATCCATCTATACCGATTTATGGTGTCATTTGCAACTAAATGGCTTCTCGATTAGTCTAAATTAATAAATATATTCCAAAACATTAAGTACCTACGTAACCGATACGATAAAAAACATCCAAAACAGTATTTAATTCATTGCTGTAATAGTTTTGCCGCAGAGGTAGAGGGATCACGACCATAACATCCCACCCTATTCTAGAAAATGGTTTCTAGAACATGGTTTTTGTTAGGCCTTTCAGGAAAGGTTGACTATGGGCTCAAAGCAGGTGGGTTAATAGTTAAACAATAAAGATAATCATTATAAAGCTAATTATAAAAAATATGTATTTACATGCATAAATAAAACTCATAAAATGAGTTGCCTTTATTATATTAGTTATTAAATAATAAATCATAGTCACACTAGGAACACTCCTTTTTTCGGATGGAATTTGCGCGCGCAAATGACCTAGCTCGTACATATTTCCATCGTTTCAGTTCTATCAACTATTTATATATCACACTTTTAGTGTGTGTTTCATGTGAAATGTTGCTTGCTGACAAGCTTCTGAATCAACACGGCCTAACTCTACAAAAGCTTACTTAAAAAATCTACATATCTGGATTTCAGTTTCTTTTTCAAGTTACGAAGTTAATTTTTTTCTTAAGTAAATTTTCAATAGATTTTTCGTTACTGGCTTGAATAAAATTTCATGTCCTAAAGTCTCATACAAATTTTAATTTTTTCCCATTTAAATTTGATCATCAGTGTATCGATGTGATCATAGTGACGAAATTGGCGTATTGCCGTATTTCAGATATCAGTAACACCTAAAATATTAGAGCTATTGAATTGAGGCTTAGTTAGTTTCGTTAGTTCACTATCGACATTAAATACTGAGAATATGTACTATCTGGAACATCGGACTAACTCTATGATAGATAAAAACAACAAAGTACTTCTAGAAAAGGTGGGTAGCACACTTTAGCTTCGCTTGGCTCATCCTACTGGCCCCCAGAAAGGTTTCCGACAAGGCGGCGGTGTTAAACCTACGGCAGCCCGCGACTTTATCATGCAATTATTATACGAAATCTGTCGTGATTAGTGGCATATTCCTCTTGAGCCCCCACTATTCCAGACGGAGAAGGCCTTAAGAAGAATTCGTGCAAGAAAAAGTATAATGGAATACATTCGCACATTATAATTTCAGCTCATCCCTACTGAGGGGCTCGAGTCTACCCGTAAAGGGTTTTAGGCCTTAGTTGTCCACGCGGGCCCAGTGAGGATAAACGTCGAATAAGCGTCCGATAAACGTACATATAATTCCAAGAATTGGAAAATACATGTAGATACGTAGCGGGATTTGAACCTCCAACCTCCAGATCGGATGATCCATACCAACGAGCCATCGACGTTCCCCTTTTACACAGATGATCATATTGCATCACTTAACATAAATAATAAGGTATAAATAAGATGAAAAAATGTTTCTGTGTGACGTAAAGAAAGATAGTAAATTTTCTTATATATGATTCCGTTCCCGAAGGATTAAAACCGGTTCTTATTCGCTGTCAGTAGACAAGCCAGTAGGCTTATATGTCAAAAACCGCACAAGTTATCAATACAAAATTAAGGAATATATTAATGTGGTATCAATATCAACACGCTCAAAAACCGATATAAATTTAATATTTTGATTGGGGCTTTCATACCAGAATCGGAATATTTTTCTCCTTTTGGCTTGAAATCAATAATCGGATCTGTTAAAAACTTGAATATTTGTTGTGTGGGAACGTTTTTGTTTCTCATTCTTATTAAAAAACAATTTTTAGTGGGAGAAGATCTACAAGAAAGCTTTTTGTCCTTTCTCCAAATCGACAGTAAATGGTAATTAACTATCGTTTTTGACAAAGTGCACAAAGGTACAGGTAAAGGTGCACCCGAATGGTATTTTTTATATCATAGGCATGTAAACGAGCACACGATACCTGATGGTATGAAATACCGGCACTTATAATTCCGAAGTTGAAATAAGTGCCATGCCCTAGGTAGGCGATACAGGAAAAAGGAAATATAAAACGAAAGAAGGGCTTGAAGGAAACGCACTTGTAAGGTGAAATGAAAGTGAAATTTTTAAATTTTTGCAGTCATGTGCTATAGTAATTGGGTATTCAACTTCTTTACTAGTTTTTGACATAAATATGATTTTGTTATTGCATTTTTAAATATATTATACGCATGTTATACCCCATACCTCATGAATATCTAACTCGCAAAGAAGTATTAACTGTCATCTATAAAGCTTTGGCTTATGATATTATTTCACACGTAAAGGACATATTTTGTTTCAACCTCTTACAAATAACACATCGAGGAGGCGATTAACCTTGTTTTTACTGTCAAAACTTTACGGCATAAAAATTTTTGATCTAGGAAACGTGATCAATAAGTTATTGAATTAAAATATAAGATATATAAAATTTATACCAGCTAAACACTGTAGAGAAAAACATTTTGTGTATAAACATCATAACGGAACACGTAAACACAATGCTTAGTTTCGAAAGTTTGACGACTTTATTGTAGACACTGAATTAATACCATAAACATTTTAGAGAATCATAATTAATATAATTATTCACAATATTATTCTTTAAATCATATTCTCTATTGTTATAATTTTTTAACAGGAAACGTCTTTTAATGAGTTGTTTCAAGACAATCACTAAGTGAATTTAACTTATCATGACCTGATCCGTTATGAATTTGATGATGAACTAAGGCGTCCATGAAATAGAAAAGACGTTAACTATTTATTACTCTTGCAGTGTGTTGTCAGGACTTAATTGCTGATTTCATTATAATAAGATAAGATGACCCACAAACAAATATTATATTATTTGCTGGCTTTCTCAAGATATAAGTTGTTCTACTATATGCTCCTTTATCCATTCTGAGAGTACAATAAAGTCGTCATATTATTTTAAATTATGGCAGTCTGTTACAGGAATAAGCTTTTCTAAATGTATTATGTATATGTAGCACCAAATGATTTATCTAGAGAATATTGGGCAGAAGAACGCTTTGTAACATGATAACTACTTAAAAGACTAATAAAGTTATTAATCAACTTTTTACTTAAGCAAAAACGCCTACTATTGGACGAATGCCTGACGCAATAACTCAGTTATAGAAGTTATTATATATTACTGTCCTCGTCCATGAGTCTTTTGATATTCGACAGAATGCACTTATTCATACATGTATGGTTGCCTGTTTTTATAAGTTGTGTGCTGGAATTCATTTCAACTGTATTACAATTACATACTTCGATGACGTATATTTGATTCGAAAGAGAAATAAAAACACAAATAATGGAATTCAACGTAACTATGACAAACCGAAACTTTTATTTTAATTTTTTTTTTGTTACATATTAAAACGTATAAAAGGTGCAGGGGGAGCACGACCCTTTAGGTACCTATCTGTAATAAAAAAGACATTATCTATCACATATCCCAAATACAAGTCTTAATTTTCCAGATCACTGAAATGTATTTATCAATCATGATGACACAATGAAAACACAACAGTGAATATTACGACGAACAGAAAAAAAATACTTTGTGAACCAGTTGACATTTACAGAGCTGTCACTTCAGAATGTTAATTGCTGGCAGCTGCTGATTTGTGGATATAACTGCGTCATTCTAATGAAAATATATTTAAACACACTTTTCGATATTTCTGCATTCCAAAGTAGTGATGGCGTCAGGCTTAGGTCTTTGGGAAAGCCTTTTTTAGCTACGGTATCATACTGAACCTACAATATAAAGTGAATGAAAGTGAAACGTTTGCTTTTCATTTGCCTTCAAGGTATTAATTCTATACTTGTGACCGTTACATTTCACAATTATATTTTTTTTATAAAATCATTATATGCAGGTATTTAAAATAAATCGTATATATTTATTTAAATTAATGTAATTACAATTTTGTTCTCTTGTACCCTGCCTAATAGTTTTAAAAGAGGGGTTATGGAAATAATTGCACCAAATGCCAAAGTTTCCTGCACTGTCTAGAATAATAATTTTAATTTTTTAATGTGGTTCCAAATTAAGACAAATGGTTTTTTGTTTGAACTAAGAAAAAACGTTTGTTGTTGTATGTAAAAGCATTCTAAGCCAAAAACTTAGACAAATACTTATAATTATCGTATTATTGTTGGATTTATAATTTAAAATATATTCAAGTCGTTTTTATTCGGTATTTAAGTGGAATGTTTAAAAAGATAATTTATTTTATTCTTATGCTACTATTTTGCAATTCATAAGGCACATATTACCGTAACATAAACCCTAAAACAACAAATTTAGTCATTAAATAATGCATTTATAAATCTAGGAATGGATAAACGTCATTTGATTAATTGTAATGTTTGGATTACATTGGATCAACTGACGTTTGTGCGTTTAAATAAATATTTGAAGATAACCTACATTCTATTTAGGTAAAACTGATTTGTTGTTAACTTAATATTTGATAGGACTTTAATATTTAAAACGATAAATTACTTGAAAGTGAAGGAAAGAATTCAGTAATTGGCCTTTTGAATTTATAATTATTACTTTGTAGAATCTATGAGAAAAACATCCAAACCAAATTATTTCCAACAAGCTAACATTCTACCCCTATCTACTCATATTTTTTTGCAAATGCTAAAATATGTATTTCATTATTTTTATTAATGGTATGGACTGTTACCTTCCTTCCTAAATTATATTTACGTTATTCAATGCTCTTACGGTGAAGGAAATTATCATGAGGAAACCTGCGCACGCCTGCGAAAAGATTCTAAGGTTGTGCGTGAAGTCGTCCAGCCCACACTGGGCCCGCGTGGACAACTAAGGCCTAATCACCCTATACGGGTAGGCTCGTGCCCCTCGGCGGGGACGTTTAATGAGCTGCTCATCATCATCATTAAGTTAAAAGACGTATTTTTACGACACAAAATTTTAAACCCTATGTACCCTTAGAGGTTGAATTTCACTAAATTATTTCTTATTGTCTATAGCTATCGTATGTTCGGTTCTGCATTAATAAATCAGGCACGCGGAAACGGCCTCCCTCTTTCTATAATATCAGTGTAGATTTCGTGATGATGAAGTGTGAACAACCAGTTTTTATTAGTATCTACTCGTAGGCAATATTGATTAGTTTCTAGGCATTATTAAAGAGGAGTTTCTTTAAATTTATTGAGTTATATTGTTCTGGTGTGTATTTGGCTGTCACTTTTGATTTAGTTGCATTGATGTTAAAAAAACGAAAATGATAGCTTTTATTGGTAAGCTTTAATTAAAAATGCTGTAATTCATTCATGAATTTTGTAATCAGCTCTCAAATTTTGTATACTAAAATAATTCAAGTGTGGCAGTAAAATTTGGTTCTTTTAATATTCCTTCACAGCATGAACATTTTCATTGGTTTCACATCCATCATGATGATTAGAACTACTCATATCAAAATATCTTATTGGGAATGACTATTCTATATTGTTTCACATATCGCAAGTAGTACATTTACACATGCAAATTCGTCAGCAATGAATTTGTTCTAATTGTTGAGTAGGTACCGAGATACTATATCAAAGGCTTAAAATTTGACGACTCATCTGGTGTTGCGCTTGAGACGTCGACTGCAACACCAAGAGCTCCGGGTTCCATCCCCGGGCAGTACAAACATTTGTGTACATGAACATTTCTGTTAATGTTTGAGTGGTTTGAGTGTTTTCTATGTATAATATGTATGTATTTACAAAAAATATATATATAAGTATGTTTATCCGTTGTTTAGTACCCATAATACAGCGTTCACGCTTAACTAGATGGCGGCGGGCGATGGGACTAGATGGCGCTGTGTGAATGTCAGTGGATATTTATTTTATTCAAACCCATTTAGTGTACACACATCAATTTGTATTGATCTGAATGTTTTCCATGTAAACATATCGCATTATATTTAATATGTATGATTTGACAAAAGAAAGCTCGCCTTAATTCGCTCACTTCCTGGGGATAAATAATATACGAGTATATTTTATGGGAAGTGCGGAATCATCTTTTTTTGAGACCATCTAATAACTCAACCTGCGTTTCCAAACCAAACTTGGGGAAATTAAAGTAATTTATTATGTGTGCGTTCACCGCGGGTCTCAAACCCAAAAACCTCCGGAGTAGTGACCAAACCACTAGATCATGGAATTGATTACATATTTATAAAATCAATATTATGAACTTACCGACTTCAGGAAACGAAAGGAACATCTACCTTGAACTATCGATTCTATTTCAATTACTTATCGATTCTCTTTCTCCGCTCGTACATTTATGTTATATCACCTTTTTGTTCTGAAGGGTGGAACAGACCGTTCAAGTTTGATTATGTCGAAAATGTTTCATCGAAAAATAATCAATAGAAAAAGCAAATATGGTAGTTTTCTTAATCAATAGTTGTAAAACACTGAGCTCGTTGTTGTCTGAGTAATTTTGAATGATATCCATTTCGTAAATCATTTAATGATCCCTAAAAACTAGTGTCATTTCATGATTTACAAATATTATAATGATATTAGTGTCTTTATTATATTTTTTTTACTGAAATAGCCATATATGACCTTCGAAAATGGTGAAGTTAATAACAACAATGTGAAACAAACTGCCGACGACCCATCTAGTGTAATGGTTGAGACGTCGTCTATTACCCCAAAGGTTCCGTCTGTTGTATTGGTCTGGGTGTTTCTATGTATAAATTGTATATATTTATTAAGAAAATTGTATATGCTATGTGAATGTCAGTGGATATTTATTATTATTAATAATTTTTCCGTTGAAAGGTTATCGACAAAAAAGCTTTTTGAAAATCACAAAATCGAACAATTCTTTTTTGTACCTACTAGCTTTGTTTGTGGTTTCTCTTTAAAAAATAATGACCTTGAATAGACTAATTTCGATATTTTTTTATCATCACACATATACAAAGGATAAGAAACAATCAAACAATAAAGTAATTAAACTTTTAAAGCTTTTATTAATATTTATCAACTCTTGTACGCTAATTGCTACGATGATTACCGTTTACATAATTATCACAATCTGGCAGTTTTTTTTTTTTTGACTTCAAACTTTGTTCATCTATCTATGGTTATATTGATCGGTCAATTCACTTTCTGGGGGCATTGCGGGCAATGTACTCAAGAGCTCGCGCGATTTGAGGGGGCACTGGCGGGGGAGTCGGGATAGCGCTTCCCTGAAAACAAAAAACAGCGCATTTAAAATTTATTGAGTTACACAAGTACAAATTACCGTACATAAAGTTCTCCTTATTTGGTTATTTAATACTGACTTATAAAACCCGAGCGATATATACTTAAGAGGTGTTTAAGCCTTCCAGTAGGCAACAGCGTAATGTAAGGAACGTATGGACTATAAAGTAAGGAATGATTTTTTTTGAGCAAGTTCATGTGATTTGCTGCTGCTGCGTTTACTATACTTGCAGTATCAATAATAATTTAAATTTATAAGAATTTATAGTTATTCATTTTCTTCTTCGGTAAGCTCTTAAAACCTGTTCTTTAATAATTGTAATGCATAAGTTGCTTTATAGATTTTTTCTGTCGCCTCATATAATAAGTTCTTATAAAACCCTCAATATTGTTTGTACCCATAAAATTTGTTTGGCTTCATATTCAACATGTGTGAACTATATGTAGAACTCACAGACGTGCGAGTCCTAATGATCTAGAGATATTTTACAAAAACAAATCATTGTACTAACCACGGGCTGGTAACCGTTCTCGTCAGCGACGTAGCTGATGGAAACTACTTGACCCTCGGGTGAAGTCCAGGAGAAAGATCCTTGTGCGACATCAGGTACTACAGGGGGGTTGCCACCGAAGTTGCGGGGACTGCCTTGCTCTTGCGCGGCAATACCATTGCTGGTTTCATAGCTAAAAAAATAACATGTATCACAATCACCCAGTCCAATTTTTATAAAATCGAGAGGAAGTGATCCGTTCGCTCTTCTGATGTTTAATGACACCGCCGCCCATATACATTTGCAACACGAGAAGGCATTGAAATACGTTGCAGGCCTTTTTAATGGGAATATGTTCTTTGTGCTAAGAGCCATCTGCTCTCGACACTTGTACGGTGAAGCTTTGAAAGCCTTCCACGGCCACCAGTTAAAACTGATTCCGGAAAATAAGAAAATTTTTTTTTTGTAGATCCTAAGTGATATGTCACATGAATTTTGTATATTAAGAGACATATATTAAGATGCAAATAAAATCTGGAAGAAGTAGAAGTCTCTATACCAATATAGTAATTAAGGAAACTACAACTAAATGTAATGTCTTTAAAAATATCTATTATTACATTGAATATAAGCAAATATTAATTTAAACGTATTTGATCTCCTATAGTTGTAAAATTTGACGCATCATGATGATGTGTACTAAATACGCTTTCATACCAATCAATTATAATACTAGCCTCATTTCTAATATCATTAAAGTTTTATGTACTTAGCCATTAAAGGAAACGATTTTAAAATCACTCCATAGTTATTCTTTATATGGTCAGGCAATTATTCCAAGAACAGAATGTTGTGGCTCGCAAACTATTAATTTGGCAACAAAGATGTACTTTACTTGAGCTACTAAGTCTTATACTCAAAAGGAGCTACTGCCACAGTCCAAGCAATCCAAAGCAAAGCTAACTGAAACTGTTGCTACAAACATAATTTAATAAGTCAACCGTAACTGGTAACGATTCGAATATTTTGGATATAAGGCCCTTTTTTCAAGCCTTATTGACTTTTCACTGCCGACCGCTGATGGCTTTTAAAACTTCACCGTTCAAGTGGCGGATACAGATTGTTTTCAGTCTTCAACATTTATACGAGAGCTTAGGTTTTGAAGAATAAAAATATAATGTATTGCTTTTTATTTTCACTGATCTTCCCCTTCAATCTGCAATGAAAAGTGGTGAAAAAATTTACATTTATACTTACTAGTAGCTGTAGCTACCGTCAGGATTGATTTCGTTGTCGGACCTTACAATTGAGGCATCACGGGCGTCATATACGGACTTCGCCACGACGGGCGCTACAGGGGCTACGGGAACTGGACGAAGTGGAAGAGGAGCTGCGGTAGAGAACGGCCTGTACACCTGTGGAGCTACAGTCGAGAATGGCCTGAACGCCTGCTGCTTACGGTACTGGTTCTGGGGGAAACCGAACCCAGCGAAAGCGTTTGCGCGATTGAACTGGGCGTTAGCCGCAGCTAGCACGCAGGCTAATACAACGATCTGTAAAGAAATTATTCAAAATCATTTTAACGGAAGTATACAAGCCAATCCCCGGGTAATGGTGTATGTAATAGAGCTTTTAGAATTTTACAGTAAAATCTTATTTGGTTACTGTTAGGCGTACTGTACCTAAAGAAGGAATATTTATATTAAGATTCGTGGAAAATTAAGTCAAGTAGCAATTTGATTGAAATTAATTCTTGTTTAATATGCTGTGGGTGCTTCAATACTCTAATAGTTTTTATAACTTTTTAGAAAATACACTTTAGAGACGTTAAACTACTTAAACTTTTTTCAATTATAAAAGGAGTTTAATCCAATTATCTTTAAATACAGATTAACATTTTTTTAATTACAGATTGTTTATTTATTATCTTTATTTATTATATTTTTTTATATAAACAATCAGGAACTTACTGCGATTTTCATTATGAATAGAATGCTTTAGCTTCGATGAACTAGTTTGAATGCGGATTAAAAAATGCGCGCTAGCTTTATATATCATTCAAAGAACCACCCACTTTAGGCGGCGAACTGCAATAACATTTAAATAATTTGAAGCCGAGTCTGAGAAATCTTATCAAATAACACTTGGACTATCTATGGTATTGACCATAACATTTTATAAGGTCACAATTGAAAACATTTTGAATAATTTGGAAAATAGGCGCTAATTATTTATTTTTCAGAAAAGTTGCTGACGTTAAGTTAAAACTAATTTGGATGATTTTGTGTTGACTGTACAATACGATTTAAATAGATAATACAACCATACTCTTTTGCTTTTTGTATTTTTTGTTATAGATTTTTTTGTGTTTAATCAAATATTTCATCTTTACATATTAGCATTACCATTTTTATTTCAGTAATTTGTATATACATAGTAAACATTTATTAAGAATCAATTATAACATGCATGGTCAAACATAAATAAATATATGAAGTGAGAAGTTTTGGTATAGGACTAAGTGAGAAAGTCTACTCAGCGTAGTCAGAACAACCACAGAAAGGCCTGACGCTTATCTTCCGTAGGCAACGCTTACTCTGTTTAGATAAGTATAACCTAAAAGCGTGTTGGCCCCTTGCTGTAAGTTATTAACTAGATAAAAATAAATTAATAATAATAAAATTAAATCTAAATAATTTGATATCATCATCATCAACTCATGTCTCCACCGAGGGGCTTGCCCATTAAGGGCGATAAGCTTTAATCGTCCACACGGCCCAGTGCAGATTTGACCGACTTTAATCTCTTCGTAGGCGCTCGCACGATGTTTTATTTCACTGTAAAGGCGTCAGATTAACGTACATATAATTCCTAAAATTCAAAAAGACATTGTACGTTGCAGGATTTGAACCTGCACCCTCCTGATCGGAAGGCAACAATCCACACCAATGTGACCGATGCTCTAATTTAATATTTATTATTTTCTGCGTTTAAAACTGTAATATTTTATGAGAACATCAATCGTCTGGGACCATCTTCAAGCATTAACCCTACACACATCAATTTATTCCAGGGATATTTGATATTTTATGAAATATATATAATTCAATGAAAAAATTCTTCTTGAATAGGTCTTCAATAATAAATCATGTAGTGAACACTGTTGTTTCATTTTAATTATTTTTGGATTAAAAAAATTGTTATTATTTTTTAAAAGCTGTTCATTTTTATTTAAATTATAAAGTAAGCTTATAAATCTATCTAATACTTTTCAGGATTACCACACGTTAATTAGATATCGGCAGCGTTAACACGCTTAATTGTCCTATCAATGTGTAAGGTTCCAAATTCAGTCCAAGTGTTCATAAAGTTGTTGTTCTTTCGGAAAATTTAGCAGATCATCAAAGCTCTTTCCAACATATCGCAGGTATGCTCGACTGGATTCGAAGTGAGCGACTGTGCATGCCAACTCTATATTCGAACTTCGTGGTTTCGGAAATAATAATAATTCGTTTATTTGAACCAAAAAGAAGAACATACTTATTGCTATTTACAAAGTTTGTCGATAAATTAACAATTATGTTTTACTGCCGGTACTTAAAATAGGATATACCTGTGCTATAGGTACCGGCTACATTCCATTAATACAATATATTTATAATTATCAAACGTTGTACAAAATAGGTTTCGGAGAATGCCCAACACTAGCCGTGCCCTATGGTGCATTATCATGAAATGAGTACAAATTACTGGCTCATGTGGATTACCGGTGGGATGATAATAGACTTAAAGTAATACCTTTATATGGAGTTTCGTGCAGTTTATATTGCTTTGGTTAATAACTAGCTTGATTTGCTAAGATGATTTTTGTTGCAGGTTGCAGTTTGCAGGCATGCAAACACCATTATCTTTCCGCCTCCTGAGGGTACCGTAAATGGTTAATTTGGGAGTTCGTCCCCAAACGCGTGCTCTTCTGTTATCCAAATTTAAACGAAACTGGTATTTATAAGTACACTACACTAAATACCATTGTTCATTACTCCATAATAAATTCTTCCGAGTCCAAAAAATCCACTAAAATGATTTCCACGTCGCAAAGTGGGAACGCGTAGAGGTCTTCGAGCTTGAACACCCACTATATGCAACCTCCTTGGCACGATTTGGTCTCTCACCAGCAACTACTGGTCTTCATCGAACCTTTGTACCTACTAGTTGCCTCGCTATGATGTTGGGAGTAATCGATACTTTCCTTCAGATCCAGTAATACGATTCCTACCTTTGTGACGTTCAGCCACATACCTAGAACTCCAATAACGTGACCACAGCCTTCATAAAATATCACGTTTCTGCTGGTGTGTAGGACCTCGGCAATAACGCATTCAATGGCATCATATTTTTTTATGGAATAATATAGTGTACAGTTCGGTCAGGACGCTCACCTGATGGTAATTGGTTGGCCTAACCATAACAGAGCGGCATTGAGGAAGATCATCAACTGATAAACAGTTATTTTCCTCCATCAATGCCGCACTGCGCCCGACACCCGAGTCAACAGATTTTAGGTCTCTTATACCCGGGAAACTCAAAAGTGCATAACACTCGTGTTTCACGGGACGATATCTGGCACTGCGATGGTACCTACGACTCAGTATCGAGTCTACCACCTAGTAAATATAGTATTTTAACATGCCCTCTGTTCTTAATATTTCATATAGACTAAATTTGTAGCTACTGTATTTTGAGCCATAGCGGGTATGTTACATTTAAAAAATCATTATTTAAATATAATAGATGTTTAGAAACCCAGCATTCTTGGCCACAAATAGTGTTCCTATCGAATATGAAAAATAAAATTTAACACACTACTAGCTCTACAACTAAAAGGTTTTCTGTTGTTGTGACTTGGCAGTTAAAGAAATGCAAACACAACAAAAAATGTTCTCTATGTCTGCCTTATGTCCGTATGTCTTTATAAATAAGAAAAAAATAAACGATATGTTATCATCTCAGACATGTTTAAGTTGATTTGTAAAATACTGTAGTAATGATGATTAAATGTCAACGTCGTTAATATTATGTTGGTCGTTAAGGACACTAGCAAAAAACTATTTTACATGCTTAGTTCAAACTATATTAGAGGATATTGAGGTGTATATAATTCAAAGTGAATGATATCATTTCTATAATGATAAGATAATGAAATTTAAAATATTAAATGAACCCAACAACCTTTCGGAGAGCTAGCGTGAACTTTCTCAAGTACAGGGCAAATACACTAGCGAGAATCCAATAGTGAATATAAAATGATGTATAATTGATTTTATTAAAATTTAAAAGTCTTTATTTTTTATTATAGGTATTTTTTTATGTTATTAGTGTACAGGACGGTCTGGACGCTCACCTGATGGTAAGTGATACACCAGACCATGACAAATCGGCATTAAAGGAGACCAACAACCGATAGACAGTTATTACTCTCCATCAATGCCGCACTGCGCCCTTCACCCGAGACAACAGATGTTAGGTCTCTTATTTACCCGGTAATTTAACCAGCTACAGTGCTCGCATCCCGAAACACAAAAGTGCATAACACTCCTGTTTCACGGGATGATATGTGGCACTGCGGTGGTACCTACCTAGACGACTCAGTATCGAGTCAACCACCTAGTATTACTATTTTCAAATCAAAATCTGATTAGGTTACTCGATTCGACTACGAATATATTCTTTGTTCGCGAATCTCCTCGTCGTATGTGGACCGATTTTAATGATTATTTTTCTATTCTTCGTCTTATCGAGTCGATAATTCACAAGTTAAATATGGTAACGCCAATATTGTACATATATTGGGCCACTTTAATCGCCTTTGTTTGCCATCAAGAGGTCTCAAAAACCGCACGAAGATGGACAGTTCGGGCAAGACAGTAGGTGTGCCATTATCTGACTGGAACTGACTGACTGACTGCTTCTGGAATATATCTTACCCGATATTTTTTTTGAAAAGAAGATATTGTATTATAAAGGTGGTCTGATAATATGAAAGTCAGAGTTTGATGATGCAGGCCAGATAAATCTTGGGGAAATTAAAAAAAATCGTAGGGGCTGTTAGTGCGTTTATTGATTAGTATTTTCACACATACTTAATATGAAGGCCTGCAATGTAAATAGTAAAATACTATCTCGAGTCTCCCCGTGCTTTTTTAGTCACGCTAAGCTAAGCTATTATGTGCATAACTATGCCTGTACCGTTATGGGTTGCTTGATCTAATTTTATTAGGGATAACGAAACAAAAGTCTGTAATTAGATTGCAATAACAATGCAATACAATAGAGCGTCGGTGGCTCAATGGTGTCGACTGTCGCCCTCCTACCGGGAGAGCCGAGGTTCAAATCCCGACACGTACCAATGTGTTTATGATTTTCGAAATTATATGTACGTTATCCGACGCTCTTACGGTGAAGGAAAACATCGTGAGGAAACCTTCATGCACGCCTGCGAAGAGATTCAAAGGTTGTGTGTGAAGTCGTCCAATCCTCACTGGGCCCGCGTGGACGACTAAGGCCTAATCACCCTATACGGGTAGGCTCGTGCTCCTCGGTGGGGAGGTTTGATGAGCTGATGATGATGATGATGAACAATACAATGCGACTGCAATAAAATAAAAATGAGGTCCTTTATGTAAAGTTTAATTTTAATAAAACCACAGAACAGTAAAAAATCCTATTCAACTTACTACTTTCCACTATTCCCACTACACTTGCCCAGCGCCAGTACATAACCATGGTAAATATCAATTGGATTAGCACTTTACCAGCTTTGGTCGTATTGACTATAAGTAGCATGTCGTAAGTACTAATTATAATAATGTAATAAATAATAATGTCATAGCAGCTGTCGCGTTAAAATTACAATCGTGTGAGTGAACTCGAATATAGCCAACCGGCTGAAACCACAGCGTCACAGAAAGCCAGCGTGTAGTAACGCTGCGTTGTGTTTCGCCGAGTACATGATATTACTGGAGGCCCAAAAATCACCTACCTCGAACTTGTATTTCGTTATCACCTTAGATAAACAATAAACTAAGTCAATACACGATCTCACTCAAAAAGTGTTCGCGGCAGAATTCTGCCTATCGCGTCGGTTGGGCAGAATTTTCGTTTGAATTTCTCCTGTCATAATGACATAGTAATGTGCACGTGCTTTTGATTATGTACCTGGCACGGTTAAAAATTATATGGACAATTTTATATTATAAATAAAACAATAACTTTAGTATGCGTAGTGCAGCTCGGACATTTTTTGGATAACGTTTCTTCATAATTGTGCATCTAGTTAGTTTCTGGTTTATATAGGCCTACCCCACTACCTTTTTGAAGATTAACAAAGGGTTAGTTATAAGTTTGTTTGTTTGCCTATGAAATAAAAGAAAATTAGTAAAAATAATAAATTAATAAAACGCCATCATCTTTAATAAATTTGAGACTAGTTTAATGGCAGGCGTCCGTAGTCCGTCTCTCCCATAACCCAGCTATCCAGTCCACTAAAACCCAATTCCATAGTCCGGTATCGTAGTTTTCATATATTTGCAATAGTCTTTACAACTGGCGGGGTTCATCATGGGTTGTATCATATTGTCCATTTTGTAATGGCATTCGCCATGTGTAACACATACAATAAATAAAAATTCGAAAAAGGGCCTCCGTGCTGTTAGCTTCGGCCCCACATATGCCTTCCAAAGGACTGGGCCACTATTTGGCCCGTGAATCTAAGGATTTCGAAAACATAAATTAATAAAACTACACCAACATTCTCACAGCGACATCTAGACCCAATTCAGGCAAAGAGCTTTTAGTATGAGTATTTAACTACTGATAACCATTATTCAAAACTTTTTTGTAAAAATACACAAATTATAAACATTAGGCCCAGACCAATACGAACAGACATGTTCATGCACACAAATATTTGTACTGCCTAGGGATCGATGTCGTCAAAATAAATCGAGTAACTATAGTACTTATCATCGGCCATTAAATGGGTGAGCAAAAAACATAATCTCAAATCCTCCGATGCTTCTGGAGATACATAAGCCGTTTTCAGGGTTGTTGCCTTAGGTTGATAGTCAATAATAACCAACGACAAACATCGGACCTAACCGTAGGTAAAACAAACGACTTATTCTCAAAATAGGATGCTATTTCGAAAGAAAATATGTAACCTCAATGGGAAGTCAAAGACTGGTTAGCAAATATTTCTATAGTTTTGAAAAGCGTCCGGTTAAAGCTAGACATAGATAGGCTTTTGATTTCTGGCCAAAATTGACAAAGCTTGGCTGATTATTCCGGGTGTCCAGACTACCTCAAATGTAGACCAAATTTGCAGGCGCTTACGTTTCTGTTTAGTTTACAATACTTAAAACGGATTGTTGTGATAAGTCTCTCTTGAAAAAAATAAAATGTGAAGTAATCGTAATCTAGACAGGCTTTAATTTATCGAGGCCATCTGCCGCATCCCACAAATGTTTAGCAAGGCCAAAGGCATTACTACATCCTATTAACCCATTCCAATTTAAAATGAGCCTCGAATGTGAACAGACTACTTTGGCTTACATAAGGATATTCTTATGTATGGGTTTTATTGAACTCATAAGTACGTTTCTGGCTCACCTAATGGAGAGTAACGATGCAACCTAAGTTGTATTACGCAAAATCAAAAAATGCCTTTTTACGCATGCCTTGAAACTCCTAAATTGCGCGTATCAGGAAACAGACGCAGGAAGGTCTGCCTTGCAGTTCGGATGATGAACTTTTTTGTGCGAAAATATCAATGGGTAAATGGGTTTTGTTTAATTCGTTAACAGACACTGAGTTAAGTCTAGCATTTTTCAAATATGCAGAAACGTTTTGATTTATTTTGTTTTTGTTCCTGGGACAAATATTTCAACATTGACACTTTACTGCTCAGCCCATAATTATGAACAGCTACTTTTATGAATGGATGAATTTGTATGTAAATATAAGTCTTTTACTTTACAGTCCATTACTGGACTGTTGTGTGTCGATTTTTGCCTTTGTTGCCACGTACCAATGTATTTACAAAATTTCGAAAATATATGTACGTTTATCCGACGCTTCTATGGAGACGGAAAACATCATGAGGAATCCTGCTTGCCTTCCTAGGCCGTCGACAGTGAATCACAAGCTAGAGCTAATATGCTCGGGGAGAGAAGTGCCTAATGGCGTAATAGCGAGAAAACCCGCTCCAAGATTACTCGCGATGGTGCCGCACATCTCGACAATGACATTAGTTTCAAAACAATCTATCAATCCTGCATCATAAAATATAACTTTGATATTACTTTTAAATTTTCATGACGTGTAAGTTAATGTGTGTAAAGTTACGCAAGTATATCTGTATTATAATTATTTTAATCATGTATGAAAATAAATATGAAATCAATGTCATCTCGTTCAATTCCACGAAAAAAAACAATTACGACTATACTAACTCAAGCGGCTTAGAACTTCATGATTATATTTTCAAATACCAGCGTTTAATTTATCGCTAATAGAATAAAATCCTATTATGGATTGACCTTTAACTTTATTATGTATGAATGAATGGGCTTTTTGACAAATATAAATAATTAATGCGATCAAATCTTTATCGCTCGGACTAATAGAGTTCCGAGATGATCCAAATACATATTTCTTAATTTAATCGGGCATTTAAATGATTCTATTTTGATCAATACAAATGCAATAAATCTAAGCAATATTTTTGACATTGGTATTTGAATATGTTAGTGCAACCGTGTTTTAATTGAATAAAGTTTAAATAGTCTTGTTATAATGACTTGCTGATGTTTAGATAGCCTGTAGATTAATATAACAGATTTTTTGTAAAGGGAAAATCCTTGTTTTCTTGTACGTGTATGAGTTGTTTTTGTATTTTTATACCAATATTAGTTTACGAGGCCTTGTACTGGAAGGCATGATTCTTGCAGTGGGACGTTATAGGTTCATGATGATCAAACATTAAAAAGAACATCTTTTTATCTTCATTAAAGAATCACTACACATATCCTGTGATCATTTCTGCAGTGCGTAAAATATTTCTTTATAACATTCAAATCATTCACCTTTTAACGATTACGATTGACTTCATCTGCAATTGTGTTTGTTCATTTATACCTACATAAAATAAATACAGAATGTTTTTATCGAGTCTTTATTTCATAATGCAACATAACGTCCAAAAAGTTTGACAGTAGTTATGTACATAGAATTCTTAAACTTAGTATATATCACATTGCAATAAAATCACATGGTTTTATGACTGTTAGTATGCTTCATCTATTTCTTCTGGTTGTATTTGGAAACGTAGTCGAGCGCTCGTGCGATTTGAGCTGGGATCGGCGGGGGAGTGGGGAGAGCTGAACCCTGAAAAAAGATAATAAGGTTTTAGAAAAAAATTTTTGCGATTATTTAAGATACTGCTTATATTTCGATAAAGAGATTTCGACCGGTAATTTAAATCACGCTAATTCATAAAAGGGCTACTTAATAGCTATCCAACATAATTTGATGACATTTTGTATATGTGTCTGATATAAAACTGAGTAATGTTTAATCTTATGTGTAACATTTAAGAATTATTCAATCACACCAAAAATTAATGGGTTGGATTACCATTCAGTCTGTTTGTATGGACTCGACTGTTTCAATTTTAAATGCTTTACATGTATATAAATTATGTTAGATAAAATGGGTCGTGGGTTCGAATCTCACAGAACTGAACAATTGTTTCACTGTGGGATTCGAGCCCACGACCTAAAGGAACTAAACATTGAATAATAACACTCACCATTTTTTTATAAACATTATGTTTTACTGAGAAGTTTAGAGACCTATACAAACAAATTAATCTTTCCTCACGATGATCAAGCCCGCAATTAAAATGAAGTAATTGTGCAATATAAAAATTATAGCTTTGACTTACACCAAAGCTATAATTATTTATATCGTCCCTGCACTTAAGTTAGTTTAAAAATAAATACCTCAGGTTGGTATCCATTTTCGTCAGCTAAGTAGCTTATGTAGACCGATTCACCCTCAGGAGAAACCCAGCTGAAGGAGCCGGAGGAAACAACTGGCACTACTGGAGGGTTCCCTCCGAAATCCCGGGGCACTCCTTGCGCCTGCGCTGAGATTCCGTTGCTGGTCTCGTATCTGTTATCAATCCAATTTTTTATCATCATAATCAATCCTTAACAGCCCACTGTAGGGCATTGTACTTTCCCGTGCAGCATAGCTATTGGATACGCCTTACATTGTAACTGAGAAGTGCCCTCCGAAGCATGGCATTATCTTTTTTACATACAACCAGGTAATTCAGCCTGCAATTTCCTATCCAAACTAGCTGAAATCATACAACGTAAATTTCACTATTAGATTTTCCCGTGGAAGTCGCGCCCGCGATCCCCGTATCATGTAGCGACCTACACCAAATGCTGGGACCACAAGACCACAGAGGCAGTTATTACGATATAGTATTGTATAATAATAATAAGTTAATATAGTAGGCTATATTAATGGCTTTAATAAATAAAAAAACTTTAATCACAAAGACGTAGAATTCACTGGTTGATCTTCTACATTGAATATACATCTGACGCGCTTGTACGTGCGTGCAAGGGCACAAAAACCTAACAAATTAACAATAGTTTGATATTCCGAAAGATTAATTGAACATTTTAAATAAGGAAACTTCTCGACTACGGTAATGATAAAAATAAATAAGTAATTTTAAAGTAGGTATTAATAATATTCATATCAACTGACATCGACACATCCACAAATAGAACTAATTCAAACTAGAAGAGTGCACTTTTTATTTTAAACAATGGATAACCATATCTAATATAAGTAAATAATATTTCTTTTTTTCTTGAATACGTCATCATCACCATCATCAGCTCATTAAACGTCCCCACCGAGGGGCACGAGCCTACCCGTATAGGGTGATTAGGCCTTAGTCGTCCACGCGGGCCCAGTGCGGATTGGACGACTTCACGCACAACCTTTGAATTTCTTCGCAGGCGTGCATGAAGGTTTCCTCACGATGTTTTCCTTCACCGTAAAAGCTTAAATACGTATTACACGTAAAAGATTCCACACCAATACAAACGGCAATGTTCGTGCACTTAAATATTTGTGAGCACAAATGTTTCTACCAATCTAGACCCTCGGTGTAAAAGACAACTTTTCAATAATTACACCACAGAAATATATGTATATATATAATATATAATGTACTTATATGTTATTCTTGCATCCGTTGAAATAAGCTTGGGATACTGCACTAGATAAATATAAGCTGTATAATTGGAATATAATTATATTATAATATAATTGGTTAACATATTTTCAAAAGACTCAATATTTATACCCATAGGCAAAGGTCAGAATCATTTACCGAAACAATTACGTCTACAAACTTTAAAGGGAAGACATAGTTAACGCAACAATTGCCAACCTCGGGTTAAAGGTTTACTCAAAGCAAGAAATTGTTGAACCATAGATGCGAACTAACGCAATCACTGCAATTCTATAATATAACAATATATGAAAACAGGCTGCGCGATTTAATTTTTTGACACTTTTTAATATTACAGTTTCTGAAAATTTTAAGCAGTAATTTTTATATCATTTTTGACCCAAAAACGTAATCAAAAGAAGCTTTTCGTATTTCGAGTGGATTCAATGTATTAAATAAAACGATACATATGTTAATGTTAATTTTTCTTTTTTAATTTGGAACAAATTTATTCTTATATTTTGTGTATGTATCTTATATTTTAACGGCTGGGCATGCTTTGAAATTATTTTTGGATATATACTTTTTTTATTCTTTATTGAAATTAAACGTATTAATGTGATAATCTGAGTAATAAAAAGATTATAACTTACGCGTAGTTAAAGCTGCCGTCAGGAGAAATATCATTGTCATAACGTAAAATTTCTGAATTCTCGCTCTGAGCAAGAGGCTTAGCAGCATTTGGCCTGGGCGCAGCTGCGGGCTGTTTGTACGACTTGAAACCTTGGAACTGTGCACTGGAGACAGCCAGGACTGTAGCAACCGCGATCTGCGTGCATGTAACTATTGTTTAGTGATACCCAAACTCCTACTATAAAATTTTTAGCAAATACATTTATAAAGACAGAATGAAAGGAAAACATATATATTGGCCACAAGGCACAAAGAAATTCAAAAAAACTTATAATACAGGTCGATCATAAAAAATAAATTAATGTTGTTAGTACCGGTTTTGAAGGATGCGAATAGGTACAAACCTATCTGCCGAGAAGAATCGGACAATAACCTAACTATTGTAAAAAAGAGTGTTAAATTTTAAGTAAGTTTAAAAATGTTAACATTTTGTCTTATATAAAATCTATATAGAAAAAGAAAATAATTGCAAATACTGACATCACTTAACTTACTTATGACTTTCATAAACGTAGTAGTAAAACATACGTAGTAGGTATGAATTATTTTAATCACAGTTTCGGCAGCATTTTGAGATATCTTAGTATCGTAATGGAATGATATAATCAACGATGGATAACAGATATGAATACAAGTTATTATAGGTAAAGGGTTACGTATCACACGTATGGCAGGTCAATATTTTAGCTTAATGGATATTTTATTGGGTTTAAATACTTACCATGAATTTCATTTTGATTAGATTACTCCTATCTGGTTCCTAGCAATGCCGGAATCTGATTCAGATCTATTTTTTTAGACTTTTATAGTGTTTCTAAGCTATTTTGCGTAACATGACATTGGTATTGTGATGTATTTGCATTAATGGATTTATTAAACATGCGACATTAGCAGCATACCACGACGTCAACGAATGATGATTTGCCAAACTCGTTTAAATAAGTTTGATTATAGTATCAACAAAGCTTTTCTTGAACGAGAAAATAACAATTAAACATACTTTAAAAATTAATTATAGTAATAAGGACTTAAATCTATTGACAAATTATTAAATACCGAGAGTTATTTGTCGTTAAAATAAAATAATCTATTAAAAGTCAAGTCATTTTGTATTTATGTCATAATCAACATTTTATCGGATCGCCTCATCAGAAATATTCATTGCTTACTATCAATGGGCTAATCCTGGAAGTTTAAATAGCCCAGACAGATAATCATCAAATAACATATTTATCTTATTCAAAAATAAAACTTAATACTTTTATCGGTATGGGATTCGGCTGCTAACTGCGACTGCTCTATTAAGTCCACGACGATCAAACGAGATCAAAAATGAAAGAAGTTAATAAACGTTATAAATTAATTATTTTAAATACAGACATTCTACCAGTCAGGAAACTTTACATTCATGTCATCACTCTTAAAATGCACTAATAGCTTTATTTCGATGCTTAATTGCTTAGCAATAGAAGGAATACCAATGTTGCTCTAATACCAATCAATAAAATTAGCTTATGCTGAACGGCAGTGTAGTCACAGTCGGCTATAATTTACAATTTGATTATTAGGTGTCATCATATTACATCCCCGCAATAAAAAGGAATGCCAAAAACATAAAATCTAGAAGTTACTCTGAGACGTAACTGGTGATCAAAGGCTGAGGTACTATTTTGAATGCATTAGTATGATTGTGTAACTCTACAATCATGCGTGTACGTATTGGCATAACTATTATACCAATACATACGCGCACACACATAAACATTGATGAGCAGCAGGTATTGAATTTTGTTTTGTTTGTTTTTGGTGTATGTTTAAGGTATATAAGTTGATCCCTGTCACTGACTGTTAAAAGAGTGGTTTTCCCACTACAGGCATTATCGCCTGAAGCGAAGTTCCCACAGCAACTTTGTCATTTACACTAAGTTACTCAAATACAATTTTTTTTTGTTCATATATTAAATAAATGAATTAAATAGTGCCGCATTAAGCAAATCAGAATACATTTTAAACCACATCTACACTTATCGCAACATAAGAGCCGTTTGTGTGGAAACAAAATGATTCCACGGAAGCTCTCAGTAGAGAAAAAAACCGTGATATATATCGATTAAAATCCCCGATTCTATAGATTGTTCCTATATTTTTTTTTATCCTCTATAGGCAGACATTTCACCGCCATCTCACCTGATGGTAAGTGATGATGCGGCCGAGAAAAGATCATGCCTGCCTAGAAACAGCCTATTCACTCTTGCCTTGAAGACGGCCAGGTTGTAATGATCGAGGAACACATACGGAGGCAAAGAGTTCCATTTCTTTGCGAAGCGCATTAAGAACGAAGCACCATAACGGGCTGTGCGGATGTGTGGAATGTCTACCACCTAAGGATGGAACGCTCGCCTCCGTCTTGTATCCCAATGGTGAAATGGGGCTGGTGGAATTAACGCATGTAATTCCATCGCACACACACCGAAATGTAGACTGTAAAAAACCGATAGCCGTGCAACTCTACGACGATGCTCGAGGCTTTGCAGCTTAGCGTCAGTCAGCGTAGGGTCGCCAATGAGCCGCTCAGCACGCCTCTCAATCGAGTCCAAAGCAGCCAGTTGGTATTTGGCTAATCCATCCCAAAGGTGGCAGCAGTATTCCATACAAGACCGGACTTGGGCTTGATATAATGAAAATATATTATTCTTTTCATAAATGAAAATATATTATTCTTATCATTTTTCAATGATCAGTATAAATATATCCAATTTTGCACATCAAGTTGTATATTTAACTACACCTTACACTTACAGACTTTGGATCTATAATATTTTTTTTTAATATAAATCTCGTTCAATAAGTAAATCCTACTTAGTCAGTTTTAGCTTTATATTTTAGGTATATTACCTTCTTTTTTGTGAGAGTTGAGAGAGTGAGAGAGTGAGAGAGAGAGAGAGAAGTGTGTGAGAGTTACGCTTATGGCTTTATAAGAAGAATTTATATAAGTAATAATAATTGTTACGCCATGAAATATCCAGGTAATAAGATAACGTCCAATAATATTCGGACTAAGGGTGTTGGAATGGCCATATAAAATTATCAGTATTTGAATAAACAAAATAGTTGCGGACAAAAAGTAATTTTAGTTCCTTACTGTACGCTTGGAACTTTTTATTAATTGTAATAGGTATTTTGCATTGCAAACGAAAAGTTACATCGGACATATTATAATGAAATAAAATAAAAGCTTTAAACATTTTGGTATTTATTAAAAAAATATGTAATTAAAGTTAACTTTTGTTCAACGATTCTTGCATCCCAATACGCTAACGCTCAAGGTAAATGAGCTCCACTCGGATGGAATCCATTTTCGTCGGCAGTATAATCCACGCGGTACTTCAAGCCATCATCGCCTACATATTCATAAAAACCTGACGCTTTAGTGCCTCCTCCGCTTACATTGTTGACCACACCTGATTCTGCCGCATTAATACCGTTCTCAGTTTCATACGAATATCGGTAGGCATTTGCTTCGACATCTTGGTCTTGTTTTAATATTCTCGCATACTGATCGTTTGAGTAACCATTTTTTCCAGAAGCTGGAAAATATTTGGATGAAGAGTAGACTATAGGTCTTGAACTCGAAGCAGCATAAACTACTGGCTTTGATTTAGAAGCGGCATACACGAAGGGGTTTGCCGAAGGAGAATAAAACAAATGGCTTGGGAGTTGATGCGTACACAACGGGAGCGACAGTGGAAAGGACTGGAGGACGAAGCGTCACAGCAGCTAATGACGTACCAAAAGGATCTTGATCGAAACTGTGAACAAGAAAGTTTATTAGGTTTTATATCTTAATATGTCATGAAATAATTAAGCAAAGATGCAAATGATGTTCTAGATAAACCTTGCTAAGTGTAGGTATATTCAGGACATTATTTGCATCAGTGCAATAGGAAACAGGACAGTCTCTGAACTATGCATCTACATCCTCATTTTGTTAAACTGCCTCTACGAGGCAGATGGCTTAAAACGCTGCTATTAAAACTTCCTCTACCCTATACAACTGTTTACCTCACACATAAGTCATGCTATTACTAGGGATGTGATCTAAATGGAAAGGCATATACAGTAAAGTTCCATAATCATATTACAAATAATCTTACTCAGGGATCACGGTTAGTACTTTTAGTATTCATTCAGTCATTTAGCATGTCTTGCCAGGTTATTACATTTTACATTATAAATTAATATCTTTCATAAAGTTAGTTACACAATTTAGGTGACAAATTATTTTATAGTTAAATATTCTATTACGTTGTCACAGATAAAAATAAACATTTCTTATAACATAAAAAAAAGGTTAGAATCTCAAACCAAACATAGTTCGTATTTAAAATTTGCTACCGACTAGAGCAAATATTAAAATTGATAAACCTTAATTTAATATGAAATTTGAATTATACTTAAAACATATTTCTTAATCTTTACCTGCTTTCAGAACCGTAGTTTACGAAAGGTGTCAAAAGCTGTTGGTATGGACTATACGCCTTCACATAAATTGGTTGCTGATACGCCGAGTAGATCGAGTTATATTTGCCGTTCCTCGCGATCAGGCTCTTGTATGAATTGTCCAAAGCGGTGTACACTTTGTAGGCGCCATCATTAGAGCCAAAGTAACGACCTTCGTCACTTGGACGATAGCTGCCATCGTCACCATACTTCCCGGGATGATACTGACCATCGTCTTCAGCACAACTGAAGCCGACGACAGCGAGTACCAGGACCACAAACTGTATAAAGACACAACTATTAAGGTGGTAGCAGGTGCTAACCATTAAACAAACTTCGTATAAAAAGTTAAACTCTGAACTTACCGAAGCGAACTCCATTGTTTTCATAACTGATCGAATGATGGACTTAAACACCTGCGGTAAGTATTTATACAATCATCAAAATCTAAAATGGAGTATTTATTGCACGAACATATTGAGATTGCATAAAATGTAAATTTTATTTGTTAACTCGACATTCAGTTGGGCTTATTTGGATCGAACCGTGATATATCGCCGAATTGACCACGCCCATGCTAAGAATTAGATCATTCTAGTGAAGAGGCTGAATTTGTCCTTCCGCCATCTGGCTTATCCATAATTCCACAGAACCTATGTGAATATTAAAATTTAAAATACAGTGTTTATTTAGCATTTAGTTTTAGTTTAAATGATGAGAAAAACGAATCTTAAATAAAAAAAAATGTATTTAATTTAAAATTCATAAATCCTATTTGGATGGAAAGCTTCTGGATTAAATCCATTATTATCACTTACCTGCAGGTATTTAAAAGCAAGCCTTTTTTCGCTAAAAATTAAATGTCATTAGATTTTTTAATAATCTATGCACATGTATCAGTATGTTACATTTTCACATAATCTTAACGGTCTTTTAAACAGATGTGAGGGGCTGATGTAAAACATGTAGCAGATGGAACCAATACTGCCTGTTCGTTGCCCTTCAAAATCCTGGCCTTTTTGCCAACTTATTGACATGGGCTTACTCACAATATCTAAGATAAATCATTTTTGGAATAATTTTGGAATTGATACCTTATCAGTAGCCAGTAGAGTTCACCCAAGCTAGGTGTATGAATACATTTTTAAATAATTCCTAGCATAATTATATGTACTGTGCCTTTCAGAAAATTAGCATACAATCAAGACTCTGTAATCGTATCCTTTTTGCTGAGCTCATTTTGTTTCATGATCGTTTTAGATTAATTCGGAGTAATAGAAGTAGGTCTGAATCCTTTTCTTTGTAATACCAACATAATCTAATTCAAATAATAATAAAACAATACTTTGCATAAATACATTATATTTTAACTAGGGATAATTAAGCTAGTATGATGAAAACCTGTCAATAAACGATAGTGTTTTTATATGACATTTTTAAAGTAATTATTCATTAATCTCGACGACCCTTACGAACACTTCATACTCCAATTTTATTTTACTGCTGAGAGCGTTATTGACTGTGTTCAATATTTTCGAACCTTTAAAACCGTAGAAACTTCCTAATTTCTCCGATTTATTCAAATTCGTGCGCGGCGGGTATCTGAAATGATAAATTGTTTTGACACTTATTAAAAATTAAAATAATAAAAACTGCTGGAATTTCACTTTAACTTCGTCCTACATTGAAAGGTAGGCACATTATGTTTTAATTATACGAACAAAATCTGTGTAACCTTGAAATTTAACCTTAATTAAATAAATTTTAAAGTAAACTAATCCAAATACGTACTGTGTGACAAACTCTTCGCCATTTATCGGTGTGTCTTTGTCATCTGGAGAAACAAAATGGCATTTTACCACCCTCTCTTTATCAGCATAGACTTTACTAGAACGCGGAGCGCTCCCTTCAGGTATATCTCCAAAGTAGTCACTAGATACATACTTATTTAGTAGTCCATCTATAATCGAGTGTACATACGGATATCTCTCAGCATATATTTTTCTACCAATATAGTCTATTCTATTAGATTCGTCTCCTCCATCTGGGCCGTTCCCCCCATTACGCCCATCACCTCCATTGGGTCCACGGTAATTATTATTACTCCCTTGAGGTCCGTCTTCATGAACATAGGGAAATGCTGGGTATAAATTATTTTTGTAAACATATGTGTACTTCCCCTCGTCCCCAGGTATATATTTTCCTTCGTTTATTGGCCTGTAGTACTTTCCGTCGTCATAGCCTCGATATTTTTGAAGTGTATATTTACCATCATCAAATGCATTACACTGGATTGCAATTATGACAATAACTGCAATAATCTGTAACAAATGAAATAGCTAAAGTAAGCAGCAATTGTCGCCTATGAATAAAAATGCACTGATATTTTGTTTATTTGTGACGTGAATGAATCTAACACTAATTATCTACCTCTCTTACTATGGAGCATTAAAAACCTACTTACAATATGACATGGCGGGAAAAATATTAAGCGTGAGGGCGACATCGGACGATTCTCGATCTTTAAAGGTGTAATTCAAATGGTACTCCCGAGGCTCCACTTAAATGACCATATTTACTGAGTGGATGCCCAAATATACGTAAATCTCGAGGTACCTATCAATTATACAATGGCACACTGTCCATAATCGTTTGTTCAATATCTTTTTATTACTTTCGTATACTTATCAACAACTTAGAATTGTATTTCAAAACGCTTTTAAATAAATTCTTTGTTAGTGTATGTAACAAATGATCCTCAGTAAATTAATCAATATCCCGCCAACCTCATATATATAACTCTTTGCACGCCAATGACACCTTGAGGCGTCAGAAACAATATTTTTTCCATTGAATCTGGATTCCTGGCATTTAAAGGGTAAAATAACATCAATCATGCCAGATAACGAACAAGATTCTAGTGACTCTCTGAGTAATTCAAACTATTTGGGGAGACCTTTATCCTGCAAAAGTGTGGTAATAGTTATAGGAATCAGTAGTCCAAAACAAAGTATCGGTGAAAACTACCATAATTTTAGTAATTTTTATTTATTCAAATGTTTAAAATATTTTGCAAACCTAAGAAATTTAAGTCATTTTGTAATTCTTCACAACAGGATGTAAAAGTTTCTCGTCAAGCATTTATCATTGTCATTTTAGTTTTTTTTAAATCAGCAAGCTTAGGTTAATAACCTAATCAAACCCAGCACCAAGGATCAAGTCCGGCTTCGTCCAAAATACCAAATTCTTTGTCGCCGAACTTATAACTAATGGCAAGAAAAAAACAAAAAGGATTTTACGACTTAGCGACGTACACGTACGCAACACAATTCGTTACTCAAACGAGACTGTAAAGCGATTAATTGAAAATATTTTGCTTAACGATGCTTAATGGTTTGCCATAGGACATCAAATAGGCAGTTATAGTTCAACAGGTAAACCATAGTACAATTTTCTTTTATTATTACATTGAATAATTTATTTGGTCTGAATAAAAGTAACTTTAGTGGAGTCCCGAGATATCAAGCGCAAAATGGGACAGACCTCGTCTGCAATAGTTTAAAGGAGAATGAGATGAATAGTAACTCTAGTTTTTTTTTCTCACAACTTAAATAAGTAATATATTTACTAACATAGCGATGTCATGACATATTATCTAGGATAAAAGAAAATGATAAAACATACTTACAATGACTGGTTGCATCATTTTCGTATTACTTTTGACTATTGCGCTATTTTAATAATATAAATGTATTTAATAAGTTCCACAGAAACCACCGTGACCTGTTTCCACCTCTGGCTAAAGTTTTAATCTGAAACTGGATTAGAAAATGTCAGAAGTGAGATTCCATTATCTTCCAAATAAATTAGGCTCTACAATCAATTAAATGACTCAATTTTTGCTTTGCATCTTATTAACATTTAAATACAATAAATTAATTTAAACACGTACCAAAGTGTGGCAAAGGATCCTTATGTTAACTGTCGACGAGGTCAATCTGTTTAATTTGCATAGTTTTGATTTACAACTTCTAGTTCCGTCCTGATTGCACTGTTTTTGCACACTTGCACTGAATATTCTCGCGGACGGATCGGGTGTGAATTGAGACGACCGACTGCAGGAGAGTCGTAACTCTCATGTGGAATGCACACGGATTCGCTTCATATATCGATTTGCATAAAACAAAAATGAAACTTAAAATGCGACAATGTGTATAAGCACTGCATTCCAAACGCCTTAGTTTATTAACATCTAAATTGAGATGACACAGGAAATTCTTGTCCTTTTATTCATTTCCTAGGAAATTATGCACTTAATTGTACCTGGAAGTATTATTCATAGACATTTGATACTGCGTTTCATTACTATATGACTTATTTTTGTGTATAATATGCTTAATATAAAAGTGTGTGTAATAAATAGTTTTCGAATTACAACGTTTAGGTCAATTATATTGTACACTTCTTATGCTCAAAAAAATCATATCATATAATGGCAAAATAAAAAAATAACACATTAACAAACTTTTGACTGGTGAACAAATGGAGCAAAATATTGACATAAATAATTGCGGAGCGGTGGTAGCTCAGTGGATAATTCAATATCTGTGAATAAAGAAAGTGTAACAAAAAAAACGTCCAAATGCTAAGATTTGTCATTAGACATAAGTTTCGTAATCTTCTTGCAAAGAGACTTCTGTACAAATATTTTGTTCTTAGCATCATAAAATGTTGTAGCGTCGTATGGAGGTCACATTTTTTAATGTTACAAAGTGTATAGGACGCGCACCTGGTGGTAAGTGATAGAAAGAAAGAAAGAAAGAAAAATCATTTATTTACCGTACATCAAACAAATTACACACAATGATACGCCTGACCATGAAAGAGCGGCATTGATTGACACCACCAAATCATCATTATAGCCATATTATGTCCACTGTTGAACATAGGCCTCCTTAAAAATTCTATACCTCCCCCTGTCGAGGGCTATTTGCATCCAACGAGCCTTCTCAGGTCATCTGCTTATCTCGCGAGGGGCGACCCACGCTGCGCTTGCCGCTAATAGATCTTCACTCAAGCACTTTTCTGCGCCAGCAGCCATCGGTTCTTCAAGTTAGATGTCCCACCCATTGCCGATTGAGACTTGTTACACGGTTAGCTATTTCTGTTTCCCGAAACCTCCTATGAATCCTTCATTTCTAATTCGACCGCCCAGGCAAACTCGCTCGCTGAGTGACTCTAAACCTATTCAAAAGAATCTAAGCTAAAGACCAAGTCATCACATACAACACGCACTGATCAAATCCTTTGTCTTAAATTAATGCACTATGGAACTTTAATATTCTGTAATTTCCCGAAAGCTGCCAAGCCGAGTTGAATTCGTCGATTGACCTCTTTCTCAAAGTTGGTCCGACTAGTTGGACTACTTGTCCAGATGCCTGTAATTGTTCGGCATAGCTTAGCATCCTTCTTAAAGGAAACACCACCACGCGAGACAGAGTTAAAGAGCCTCTGAAGTACCTTTAGAACCGGAGCTTCACCGGCTGCCAGAAGATCGACAGTAAAACGACCCTCGCCCGGCACCTTTTTAATTTCAAATTATAATCTCATACAGGTTGACTTCCGGGGTAAGTTTAGATCTCAGATCCTTGACCAAGTTTACAATAACTTGTGTGGCCACGGAAGCATACAACTGTCCGTAAATCATTCGATTTCCAATAGCACCTCTGACTTAGTTGACACTATACGGCCGTATTTGGTTTTTAAGCATAGTTAGTTGACTTTCGCCCAATCGAATACCTTCGAGCTGTTATTCCGCTCAATTTCTTCTTTCATTCAAGTTAAGAATATCATGCCGAAATAACCGATTGATTCGTCTTTTGAGCTCCTGATACGCTTTGATAACACCAGGGGACTGCTACTTCATCAAACTTCGTTCTTCCATAAGCTGATGCACGTATGTTTCGGTAGTCTATGATATCATTCACTGAATCGCAGCCACCAAGGTTATAAACACTAATAAACAGTTATTATTATCCATCGATTCCACACTGCGCCCGATACCAGACACAACAGATGTTAGGTCCCATATACCTGGTAATTTTACTAGCTACAGTGCCCTCATCCCGAAAAACAGACGTGCAAAACACTTCTATTTCACAAAACGATATCTGGCACTTCTTTTTCTTCTAAGCGTATAGATATCAAAAACACAATTAAGCCCTAGAAGCCCAAAAGCCAACCACGGCGATAGCGCTGTGTGCAGCCGTCATTAAATCCTGCAGAGAACAGTTACTCGGACAAGCAGGACACTACATAAGGTGAATCATCGTTTGGGCCGCTCCACAATGACAGTCTAAATCAAGACCAACGGAAAACCCCCATCTAAATAAAAAGCCTAAAGAAAGCCCGTTAAATACTTCCAGATCGGCTAAGACAATCCATTTCCAGAGGGAAGCCTTTCCAGAGGGAAGAACAAAGGAATTCGGCAAAGTAACCGTCCCACGCCTTAGTTGAATGTTTTTGGATCTATGGCCAAAGGCTCGACACACTTAAGAAAACTGTTACGGCTTTTCAACCTATCCTCGATTTGCACGTAATTGTGCATGGGGTGTCACACATCTACGGATATTCGAAGGCTCAATACCTTCTAGGGTACATAAGGTCCATTGGAACACTGTACTGCGGTGGTACCTAGTAAAACATTACGCATGTTAATGCCTTACATTGGAAAGGCTTTAAAAACAATGTTTATGTAATTTGACATACTCAACAGGGTAAACGTAGAAAAGGTACTTCATATCGTTCCAAGCTAAAATACTTCAAGTACACATCCTCGAAAAAACGACAAATATGAACGATCTTCGCTTTTTATTTAAACTTTTCAATAATTAAATAAACTGTCTACATCTTCCACAAAGATGGTCCCTCTAGTGCCTCCATTGCGTTCAACGGTACTAAAATTGAGTAGATTGTTAAAATATTTTGGTAAAAACCAAAAAACAGTGATTTTTGGGGGTGAGTTTTCATTAAAACTACCCCAATAGGGATGATGACAATTTATTTTTCTGTTCTTATATCGATGGACCGCATAATAATAGAAACATTGGTAAAAAAATTACTCCGTTAACATTAAAACTCACAGAGATTTTCCAATTCTAAAAACACATTAATGGACTTTCCTAAAAACGCTTCATACAAATGGCTACCTAGTTATGACGTCGTAGTAGTTTGTGAATTTTGTACTACACTATATTAAATGTAGCGTTTCCTAAACCGGTTTCATAGCAAAAGTTGCTTTAAATTGTATTTGTAATAATATGAAATAGTTCTTACGATTTCAGGTCCCAGTCATATTCACCATAAAAACAGTCCTTGCAGTTTCTATAGTTAAAAGAAAGAGTAATATACCAAAGATCATCTTCAATGCCCCGTAAATGAAGCTGAAATTTACTGAAGTAACTTACGTTAAACAAAAAATACAGTTTGATAAAAGCCTTTTTCAACATCAACTTTTTAAATATCAACAACTGTGACTTTGGTTAAATATTATTTTTGTATAAAACAGTACATTGACACACATAATATAAAATTCTGTCACAAAAAAATACACGTGTAGACTTTAGAATATAGGTGATTTACTATTACTTGTACATTAATTATACTGATGAATAATTAATATTAGTTGGCCAAGTTTTGTGACATTTGGATTAGAAGATAGACGGAATGGGACTTAATAAAGCTGTTTATGGAACCGGAAAACTATGTACATAGCGAATATGGTATATACAATGAATACATACCTATTTAATACCGTAGTAAGCTCAGTAAGTATATAATATATTATGTTAATCATAACAGCCTTATTCTAATTTTAAGAGCAGATGTCCATGGTTCATTTAAAATAATGATCCAACCTCATCAACCTCGGAATATCAAAAGAATTCGGGTGTGTTTAAAACAATCGACCTTTATAGTGCCATTTAGTCATTTTTGTCTTTTTGGGGCTATATAAAACTATATCACCTCGTTTGTTTAAAAAATATGTGTTATGATTATGTTTAGTTTTAATAATATAGATATTTAGTTCCTTGTTTATCTCTATTATTTAATCTGAAGATCGTAAAATTTTTTTTCGGAATTAGAATTCTATGAAAATATGTGTGGTATTATCTTATCATTATGTGTAGTAATTGGCAATCCATAAGTTACATATACTCGTTTATTTAATACAATATGAACGAAATCTTTGTATATAATTAATGATAACCTATAAAGTTGTTTTAGCTTAGGTTTAAATAACGATTGTTTAGAAAAATCTATGCCTTTCTAGTGTGGAACGAAATAGTTTTTTTTATATTAAAGATTTCTATAGCAACATTCCCCAACGCCACGAGGTGGTGTTACAGAATGCTTTTCTGGGTAATTTTAGAATAAAAATGCAAAAAGTTGAATTCATTTATTTATTTACATCTATTATTGCACATGCTTCATTTTTTTGACAATGCAGATATCTTAAAGACAAGCATGACCATACATTAATGCGAGTTAAAAAGTATAATTTCCAATTATTGGAAATAACTAACATTGTCAATTAACTATCTAAATATCAAATAAGAGTATGACTAGTATTAATTTAAGGAAGGTGAGCACCGGAGGGCACAAATCCATTTTCATCGGCGGTGTAGTCTACTCTGTAAGTGATGCCGTCAGGAGCAACAAACTCATAGAATCCCTTGACCCTGAGACCTTCGTTTTCGTTGTCGATCTTCTCAATTTTGCCAGCCTCCTCAGCAAGGATTTTGTTCTCAGTCTCATAAAGGTAGTGGTAGCCCTCGGGAATGTAGTCATTCTCGAACCGGATAATACCATATTTGTAGTTATAGTCGCCTTGTCCGGAGGAAGCACTGCTGCTGAAGCTGCCGGACCCACTCTGTTTGGATCCACTAAATCCAGATCCGCTTAGTCCAGACCCGCTAAGTCCAGCTCCGCTAAGTCCAGCTCCACTAAGTCCAGAACCGCTTAGTCCTGATCCAATTGCACTACCAAAACCGGAGCCTTTATTTAATCCAGAGCCGACACCGGATCCTTTGTTGCTGCCGAAAAGACCGCCTGCACCACCGCTCCTGTGGATTGATATGTTTTTAAGAAAGATCGTGTAAGAGCTAGTCATTGTAAATATTTAAATGAGTATTTGCTTAAACAAAAACTAACTGTGTAATGTATATGTTAAAACAACGCAGTCAAATAATATTAACCTCATGATAAAAGTACCCAATACAGAATTTAAGATTAAAGTAACGTATTAAAATAATAAGATTAAGAACTAATTGCTTTCATAATTGACCTTTCTGTGACCTTTTTAAGCCTTTTGTATTGAGTAATCCTTATTTATCCCATAACTATGCATGCGGGAAAGCGTGTGCTCTGTATTGAGACCTTACAAGCGGATGATGATGATGAATCTTTAGGCAATATATATAGACTTTGTAGCATTAGTGAGTACGTGGATTAAAATTACTTATATGTAAGTATTTAACCTCGATTCTGGTTTGACTAAAAAGTTAAAAAATAAGTGGAATTATGAGGTAAGTTAAGGAATTTATAAATTACAACAATTAATGATAGTGGTTTTAGCAATTGCCTATAATAACATAAAATCTTCAGAGTGATCCCCATAATAATTATGGGGATCACTCTGAAGAGCAAATCAATATATATTTTGTTTTACCCAATCAACATTTTATTCCCGGTCAATTGGATTGTAGCCCACCTCACGGGCTCAATAAATATCAAACCAACCAATCTTAATGTGCCTTCCAAAGCATTGAGAGTCTCAATATAAAATTATTAAGGTTACCATTCAAATGTTGAGCATTGCGATACTCAACTTTCACGATCATTAACCAAATACGCTAGCTTGATGTACAAGCCAAACAGTTGAAAACTCTTTATTTATATCTATTATTTCGTATATTGTGCTAAAATTTTGCACACACCTACAAAATCAGTATCAGTTAGCCTAAGCAGATTATTTTTAATATATTTATCTGTAAGTATAACCATAACTAAACGACTTACTTGTCATGCTTATGCTACAGCCGTAATTCAAACTGACGGATAGGATAAGAAGCAAAAATACTATATATTAAGCCTTTTAAGTACATCAGGATTCTCCATCTATCACACAATGAAGTACATTAAAACTACCATAATAACTTACGCGCCAAAACGGTTGCTGTCAGGTTTGTATTTGCCGCCATCACTGCCGTCAGGTTTGTACGCTCCACCAGGGCCTCCTGGACCTCCCTTATCGCTGGATCCCTTGTAGAACCCTCCTGGGCCACCGGGACCACCAGCATCGGAAGAGCCAGAGTAGAAACCTCCGGCACCTCCGCGGTCACCACGGTCACCGCTGGTAATTATTGACTTGTTATATTTATGCACAGATTTTTATAAAAAAAAACCATGTTATATACAAGATTGATGATGATTGAGGATGTTTTTTTTTCAGTTTTTAATGGACAAAGCAGATTGCATTATCTGATTGATAACCTGAACACTTCGAAGAGTTTGTAAGGCCAGCTGTCAAACAAGTTAGTAATATAAAATAAATTTTCAATTACTTAATTTTTTCAGAAGATATTCTGAAACATTTTGAGAGGTAACGAAATTTATTTGGGATAAATTTAAATATCTTTTTATTAGTCAAGAATGTCAGTTAACATTTTAAATCTTGATCATGAATAGATATACGCAATGAAAGTGTTATATTGTAGACGTTCGTGAATATGAAGAGGAAAGAAGTTATAAGAATAACTTACTTGTAAGCCCCAGAACCGTCAGGGATGTAACGGCCATCGTTGCCAGGGTTGTAACGACCGTCGTTGCCCGGGTTGTAACGACCATCGTTGCTACCGCTGTAACGGCCAGAGTTGTCGTAGCGAACAGCCTGGTAACGGCCCGGGTTGTATGAGCCTGCCGACACAGAAGCGCTAGCGGAGGCTATACCTCTGGAGTTCAATGCATTTTTGCCGAACTGGAATGGTTTGTATCTATAGGAAAGAAAATAATTATGGTAACTGGTGTTATTACTTTTAAATAATATAAAAAAAAATATTATTATTTTGATAAAGGACCCTGTAAGCTTTTTTCTTGTAACTATTATTATAATACGTGTAAGTATTGTTGATAGAAGAGTCTAAATTAAGGTCTCAAAAACCATAAAGAAAGTTTTATAATGAAATTTTTAAATATTTTCATGAAACTTTTACATATACTTACTGTCCAAATTGGCTTTGAGCCAAAGTGGCCGCCACGAACAAACAAAATACCTGTAAAATACAAAAATGGTTTTATTTTTATGAACATTGTTATTTTTATAAAACTAATCATTGTGCTATTTACACTTCACAAGTGTTACAATCATTAATTTAAATTTAACTAGTCCTTTTTAAGCCACTCACCAGGACCCCACGCATTTCTGTTCTTATCGAGCTTAGCAACCTGAATGTGCTTTTCCGAACATCCATTAACTATTTATACCTTTTTTGACTAATTCAAAATATCTGTAAGTTTATATCTCGCTCATCTCATTTATTATGTGTTGTTCAACAATTTTATTCATAGATCACCGATTCTCAATCTTTGCGGTGTTTTGATAAATTAGGAAATCAGACACTTCAATGCCGATGTAACTGATCACCAATGATTATTTTTATCCAATATGTGCAAAGAGTTGAGTGAAATTGTTTAATATATGTCGTCATCCCGTGGCGTGGGCTCAGATAGATTACTTAGATTATGGAATTTAAAAGAATAGGCTCCTATTACTTAATGGATGGCTTGTAATGATACTCGTGACATTAGACGAATATTATTAATGATTGGGCATAATTTAACACGTATATTACATATTGGAATGCGTTGTTATTATCCACCAACATTCAGATGAATAGCGATTAAACACAGTACAGGCGTACAGTAGTACAGGCCTTCCCAACAGCAAGTCTATGGGCTGTTGCGTCGTAAGTCGTAACTCACCAACTGAGCGCAATGTGGTTTGATATGTGTTAATAACTACCATCCCAAGATAGTATATATATATATATATAATATATATATATATATATAATATAATAAATATATGTCAATTAAAAGTTTGAGAACCTATTTATTTACTAATTAATTACATTATGGAGTGATTGTCATTATGTTTTAAAGATGAACCGACCAGACCATATACATATATAAAATACACTAATACAATACAGTATAACAGCACCACCAAGGTCATAGCCACGGTTAAATGTTACTTGGACATAAATTCTATGTAAATTTTACGTCTATCTTGTATATTACATGTATTTATAACGACAGACGTCAGCATTGAAATCGTCAACTTTACCCTGCTTTGTATTCAATATTCGATGTCCAACTGAGAAATTGACAAACAGACTACAGATCACGCTAGACTTCAAGTATACAACTATTTTAACATATAAAAGTGCACAATCAGCTCATAAACTGTTTATAATAACAAAGATATTTTTCTATTTTTTAGGGTTTGGTAGCCAAATGTAAAAAACAAAACCCTTATAGATTCTTCATGTTTGTCTGTCTGTCCGTCCGTCCGTATGTCACGCCCTTTTTTCACCGAAGCTATTAGCACTACTTACACTGTTCAAACTTTGTAAGTATTTGTATTCTGTGAACCGCAATAAGATTTGACAGGAGACTTGAAAAAATATATATTTTGGGGTTATACATACATGGAACTGAGAACTGAAAATTTTTTTTTCGTCGTTCTCATCAAAGGTCTTTAAAAGTACCAGTCGTCAAACTAAACGGATGTCCATCAAAGATAGTTGACAAGTTTAGATATCTTAAGTTTAGATTTTGTTACCCCCGGATTTGAGTTACGATGCAGATATAGAAAGGGAGCGTAGGGCGTTATCTGTGCGTGCTAACATGATTGCCCGCAGATTTGCTCGTTGTTCTAATAATGTCAAAATCACCCTTTTAGGGCTTTCTGTACGTGTTTCTTCACGAGCAGTTTGTGGGCGAGCTACACGCAGAAGCAGTACAATGCCTTATGTATCCAGTACAACAATGCGTTCCGGGTACTGTTGGGGCTGCCCCGCTTCTGCAGCGCGTCGGGGATGTTCGCCGAGGCGCGCGTGGATTGCTCCCATGCGACCATGCGGAAGCGGTGTCACCATCACCATCATCACCACATCTTTGGTGCGCAGGGTGCGGGCCAGCCGCATGCACATTAGTTGCCGCATCTGTACCTAAATCATTGTTTAATGGTGCACAGGCAAATAGACGTAAATTTACTTTTTTAAATGGGTTACGTAACTTTTTGTGATTATAATTGATTTTTATTTTTTATTATCCTATTTTAAAAAAGTTGTCATGTTCCGGTATTCCATAAATTTAATTATTTTAAGAAACCTTCATTGTAAATGTAATAGAATCTGTATTATTTTTATTATTATTTGACATTATTCAACTTATTCTTTTAATTTAGATTGTTTGTAATTTTTCAATTTGTGATCTATGTTGATTGAAAATAAGTTTATTGTTATGTTTTCGAAATCCTTAGATTCACGGGCCAAATAGTAGACCGTTCCTTTGGAAGGCATGCGCTCTACTATACGCTCTATAGATTTATGTCTTCTTAGATCTGTGATATCTACCTATAAAAATACTCAAACCTCGAACTATGGGCAGTAGTTAGACCCTTTTAGTTTTAAAGTAAAAATTTTAAAGCATGTCAATTAAAAACAGTCTAGAACTTTTCCATTATATTACAATCGCGGTTCTATTCAGGGGTTTTCAATTTATTTGACAAACTTACTTTACATAATATTAATGAAGATATTAGTTTAACAGATTTATGTGATAAGTTTAATTTACGAAGTATCCAAAACTTATTTTTCATTTAAATACCCAACACCAAATAGAATTGCAAAATGACCATTACAAATGACGAAACGTTTGCAATGTCTTATTGTATGAGTCATGTTGCCTTTGCCTATAAATACAACTTACTGTATGCTTCAGCACTATATGATCGTACATTTCTATAATAATTTTACGAAAAATTTTACAAACTATATATATTTATGAATATAATATTCACAATATTGTCACACCGTTTGCAATTGTACGTCGCTCGGTACGATCTGCTTCTTATAGTGGAGTTCACATACACGAGTAATGTTGATTATCTATGCATTTAGTATTTATTAAGATCTTAACGTGTCAATGCCAGAAATATATGGTTGTTATGTCTAATTTAATCAAGTTTTTAACTGGTGATGGTTATTATACTGAAATACATATTCATTGACAAATATAAACATAATAATATACAAACATTAATATAACATATAATATGAATAACATGTGTATTATAGCTTCAAATAATTAGGAAAATAAAAACACTTTTTTAAATAAAATAAAAATATGTAAATTATCAATTGCAGGTGCGTACAGTTTTAATGATTTAAGACTTATAATACTTTTTCATTTTATTTTATGTAAACTTTGAATATTAAGTAATTGTTTGCAAACGTACATGTAAACTTTATCTAATAAAATATGTTTTATTTGGCTTATCCATTTTGTGCAAGTAATGTTAAAAAATTTGATCTTCCATACAACTACCTTGTAAGGTTCTTACGAAAGCCTTCTTATTGCGCAGAATTTAGACGCAAGCGCATCAAACAGATCTAATCCTTAAAGGTAATTCCAACATAAACCACAAATGTTATGAGTACTACATTAAGTTGTATCATGCAAATTTTCAGTTGAAAAACAAATTAACATGTCATCTTTATTACCCTTGATTGTAGACATCCTCGAACTATGCCATAATCTTGTAATGCCACTTGCCAATTACACCTACCCATATACATAGAATCATTCCGTACGATATCATGTATGGATACATGAAGATTTAATATTCATAATTTCTGAATAATATGTTTTTTAGTTATGTATATTATTAGGATGCTTTGAAATGAGAAGTTTTATTCGTATAGCCGCTGATTATAGTGATTTTATAATAACTTTATTAGTATTTTTTTTATTTAGCTGAATGTCTCTGCAGAAAAATATTTATATTCAAAGTTCTCATTATAATAAAAAATAATAAAAAGGTAACGTAATATTATTAACCAACGAAGCGACGTAAATACTGTTTAAATAAAAAAAATTGGCTTGTTATTATTACTGAAGTATAAGGACTTTTATACGGGCACGGTGATACTTTAAATTATCATCATATATTTTAAGCTGGATCCATACAATTAATCCTTCTTTTAAAAAAGTATGCTAATAACTCTGCGCAACAAGATATTTATGAGAGGATCAGCTCAGTGGTCTTAAATCTTGGCCATGCCTATACAGGCATATATATCCATACGGATATGCCTACCTATCAAGTGTGTAAGTATTCCGTAGCAAATTCCTTTTAGTTATAATTATTATCACTGATAGTCTTTCCTCGGTGCCCTAAAAGGTGGTCCGAATCTATTCAATGTAATGTACCAACATAACTTTAAAGAATATTCGGACTAATGTGCATGCATTTAATTTATCATACAAAAAAAAATGATATATGCCATTTTCTATGTATATAAGATGAGGTTTCACTATCATCAATAAAATTGGATGATATCTCAGTATTTAATATTTCAAATTAAAGTGTGAGTGTGACTTACTTTACCATTTTTATGACCCGATCTGACCTCGCGGGGTAATCGCGACAAGTTTTCAATTGGCGAACGTTCCTCGAAAACGCGCTTAACGTTTTAACCAAAGTGCTAGTATGTAAATAAACAAAAGCTATCTTGGGAAATATTTGAATTCAAAACTGATTAAGACACCTTATCTTTAATCTTTTGGTATGAATAGATCTTAGCTAAGCATAGCCTTTTTACTTAAAAAAGGTTGTATGTTCTATGTTACGGGGTTCGGTTTCCGCACTTAGTCCGTGAAGTGGACCATTGTGCGTGAGCCATGGCGGCCTTCTGGTCATTCCAGCCAGCCCACCTCCCTCCAAAAGCAAATAAGTCTTCCCGGTCTCCTCAGGGCATCCGCGACTGTTACCGGTGAGCCGATAGTCTCCCTGCGGATCTGGGCTACGCCTGTGCACTTAAGAAGCACATGCGCCACCGTTTCCTCCTCCTCCATGCACGCTCTGCACAGAGGACTGTCCGTGATACCTATTGTGTAAAAGTGTTTGTTTAGTGCGCAGTGTCCAGTGATGATCCCCGTCACCAGTCTGAGGCTATTTCTGTCCATCCGTAGAAGACGTCTAGACAGTTTCCTATCCAGGGATGGCATGGCCTCCCTGGATTGCCTGCACCCTGGTGTCGAGCTCCACCACTCCGCCGCTAGTGTCTGTGTGTGGTTTCTTAGCCAGTTCTTAATCTGATTGAATGGGATTGGTATTATTGGTTCCGGTCCGATGGCTTTGGAATTTGAGCCTCGTCTCGCCAGCTCGTCCGCTGCATCGTTACCGCGTGATCCACTGTGTCCTTTGATCCACTGTAGTGTCACCTTATTCCTGCTTTTCACCGAAATGCGTTCTAGGGCATTATGGCATTCTAGTATCAATTTGGAAGTAAGAAGACTTTTCTTTAGTGATTGGAGTACGGAGTCACTATCGGAGAGTATTCGTATGTACGAATCTGTGACTCCTCTGGTCTCTACGGCTTGTGCCGCTAGTAATATACCTACACATTCCGCCTGATATACATTGCTAAGCATACCAAGGGGTCTGGTTATCTTTATATTGAGTTCGTCGGAGAAGACTCCGACACCTGTACCGTTGTTTGTTTTTGATCCATCCGTGTAAACTCTTAGTTCGTTTATACCCGAGTGGTCATGTCCTTCTGGTGTAAGTTCTACGTTGTAGTGCTTTTGAAAGCAGTGTGTTTTAGGATTCTGTCGCACGTTGCCGCCATCATTGGCTGTATTTTGATGGCATCCTTCCTCCCTTATGTGGGTGTGTTTAATTCTGGCATCCTTTCTTAGGACGCCCGATAGTTCCAATTTGAATGTTGCTAGTGTAGCTTCCTCCTTACTACAATGTGCAGGGGTGGTAGTCCCAGCATTGCTTGAAGGCAGCAGTAGGTGCTGTTTTCATGCTGCTGGTAATTGCTACGCAAGCATATCTTTGTAGCTTTTCTAGTTCTTTCTGGGCTGTATTCAAGTTTGTCCTCGGCCACCACACTATAGAGCCATACGTGATGACCGGACGAATAACTGTGGTATACAGCCAGTAAGTAATTTAGGACTTACTCCCCAATTTCTGCCTAGCAGTCTTTTGCATTGCCATAGCGCAATGCTAGCCTTCGTCATGATGTATTCTGTGTGTTAGCCCAGTTGACTTGTTTGTACCAATCTTTGCACCAATCTTCTACTATTTTTAGTGCTTGAGCATAAGATTGCAGAGTGTGTTTTCGTGTGTGCCGTTTATTATTATTGTTAAATCGTCTGCGTAGCCGACAGTAAAGTAGCCTTTGTCATTTAGACGTTTGATAAGGCTGCCTACCACAAGATTCCATAGTAGGGGTGAGAGGACGCCTCCTTGAGGACACCCCTTAGCCACCATGGCTCTTGTGGTGTCATTCACCGTGACTTGTACAGCTCTCAGTTTGAGCATGTTGGTGATCCATCCACGCAGTGTTGAGTCCACGCCGTGTTTCTCGAGGGCTGCGTTGATACTATGAAACATTGTCTTGTCAAAGGCGCCTTCTATATCGATAAAGACCGCTAATGAGGAGCCCTTGTGATCTACTGCACATTCAATCTTCGCTACCACGCTATGTAGTGCGGATTCTGTTGATTTACCTGTGGAATAGGCGTGTTGCTGTTTGTGTAGTGGTAGCACTTGAAGAGGGCCGTCCCGTATATGTCGGTCACAGAGCCTTTCAAGAGTCTTTAGCATAAATGATGTTAAGCTTATTGGTCTGTGCGCTTTGGGGTCTGTGTAGTCGGTTTTACCCGGTTTGGGTATGAAGATGACTTTCACTTCTCGCCATGCGAGTGGGATGTATTTTTGTGCTAGACAGGCCTCGTAGATAGCCCTTAGCCATGGTAGAATAAGTTCAATCCCCCATTGCATTAGGGCAGGGAAGATGTTGTCTAGACCTGCTGATTTGTAGGGTTTAAAGGAGTTGATAGCCCATTTTATACGGTCCTCTGTTACTATAGTGCGGGCCCTACTCCAGTCTTCATTACTGTGATGTGTGTGTTCTGGTACATTTGCCCATGTCCTGTCCTCGGAGAGGATACAGCCTGGGAAGTGTGTTTCTAGTAGGACCTTACTAGTCTCGGTGTCCGATTTCGTGTATGTATTGTCTGGTTTTTTAAGGGAGCCTAGGGTTCGATTTTGATCCATGGATAAAATTTTCCTGGCCCTTGCAGCTTCGTTGTTTGATTCTATGTCTTCACAGAATTTACGCCAGGCAGCTCTGCTGGCGAATCTGGTTTGTTTTTTGAATTTAAACTGAGTATTTTTGTATGCGTCCCAGTCTTCTGGCGTCTGTGTTCTTTGCCCTGTTAAATTGTTGGCGCATTCTTTCCCTTAGCTTGCTAAGTTCGGCATTCCACCAAGAGTTCCCCTTCCTCTTGTTTGGATTTATTAGCTTGCAGCAGCTGTGATATGCCTCTATTATGTTCTGTGAGAGTTGTGTTACTGTGATTTCTATTTTTCAGTGAGGTTTGTGGGTGTTAAATGTCTGGCTAGTAGTGAGGCTAAGAGCCGCTTGAAGCCAGGTATATCTATGCGGTGTGGGTTTCGTCTCGGTTCAGGTTTCTTTGTGTTCGTTGCTATGGAGAACCGAATCCTTCTGTGATCAGAGCAGGAAGGTTCATTGGATACGTGCCAGTTTGTTATAAGGCTACTTACCCTTTCCGAAGCTAACGTTAGGTCAATTATTGTCTGTTCCCGTGCTGTGACCCAGCTGGGTTCTGTGCCGCTGTTGATAATGGTGAGGTTAGTGGTAAATAAATAAGTGGTAAATTTCATTTCATTTCATTTCATTTCATTTCATTTCATTTCATTTCATTTCATTTCATTTCATTTCATTTCATTTCATTTCATTTCATTTCATTTCATTTCATTTCATTTCATTTCATTTCATTCATTTCATTCATTTCATTTCATTTCATTTCATTTCATTTCATTTCATTTCATTTCATTTCATTTCATTTCATTTCATTTCATTTCATTTCATTTCATTTCATTTCATTTCATTTCATTTCATTCATTTCGCCCGGCATGTATACCGAGGCTAGGACGATGTCCGGTGCGTCGCCGTCAGTTGTGAGCTTGACAGCTGTTTGGTCACTGGAACAGAATGGAGTCAGTGTTGTGGTCGGTATATCATCTGGTATGAAAGCACAGGTACGTGGTTTTCCTGTGTCTTGTGTGCTCAGAATAATCTTACCTCCGATGTTGCTGAGGCCACATATTCTGTTGCTCCTGATCCACGGCTCTTGGATCAGTGCAATGGTCCGGGGTTTCATCTCCAGCACCCTGCGTAAGCAAGCCGTTGCAGTTTGACTGTGCTGGAGGTTAGTTTGGACAATGTCCAGGTTAAGAAAAAGGTTGTAGTAAAAATAATTATTTAAAATCAAAATTTAGATTTCTATAATAGTCTTGACTACTCGTTCAACGAATACAAAACTTTAGACGTACCTTCTTATGCAAAATGTGGTTAGCCTTTTTTTACATCTATATAATTCTGCACTAATGATGAAAAATCACAAAATACATGAAATGGCTAGACTTTCCTGCTAAATACTAATTAAAAGTATGAGCAAGACTATGATAAAAAAGCAGAGCTAATAAAGTTCACATATAACATAATAAAAATCAAAGCTTTAAAAAATATTTAAAGTCTATTTCAACTATGACATTTATATAGTACACTATGCAAACGAGCATTGGACTCACCTAATGCAAGGCTCATTTGCGAGTCTCTCACAGAATCATTTTTTCCGAACCTTGGAATCAGATTACGTAGTTATAATATATTTTTCATTTAAGAAGTATATATATGTATTACTACTTTGTCTGGAAACTTTTCCAACTAGTTACGTTACTCAGTTTAGCACCGCCAAAATACCGTGGAAAACTTTCATTCAAACGAGCAAGGTGGCATTCAACCGCTGTAACAAGTTCAAACAATGCATCAGCAGAACATTCCTCGCTAGTCCTCGTCATACAGGCTACGAGAATGCACAATAAAGTCACACCTCTGCGTAACATACCGAAAAGGTCAAGTTGGTCGAAATATTTAGGCAATATTTCCTCGTAAACAAACAAATGTGTACATGCGAATGCCTATACTAAATAAATAAACTAATATATTATTGCTTAAAGGGGAGGGGTAAAAGAGTTATAACGATGTACGTTATTAAAATGTTACCCTTGTGTTGAAGAATAATACTTACCAAATGCGTCAACAGACTCAAAAATACTTAAAAGGTATCCAATATTGCTACTTAATGTCGTTGAAAACAATTAATTAAGGATTTTATTGCATGCATATTAAATATATGTTTTTTACGAACGAAAATTTAAAAAAAGCAGTAATATTGTCTTATTAAAGAGTTCCTGCTAAGTTGCCCTACTGTATATATTGCATAAGATCCAATATCATTGAACTTATTTTTTTAACGGAAAATTACATTCTCATCCAACTAGAAAAAATTGTCATTTCAATTCATTAACAATCTGTGTTATGACAAACTATGAAATCATTATATTCCTTACTGCTTGCCTTCCCATGAAATGGCTTTTACGACCGGCAACCATCTTAAACCAAAAATTTAAGTATTGATTCATTAAGGTCAACATCCTCGAAACTCGATAGCCATGTATAAAGTCGAGAGCAATGAATCCGGGTCAATTAAATAATTTTAAAAAAATCCAACCTAGGGTAGTAGCTTTATATAAAACTTTGAGTTTTGTGTTTTCTATGTCAGTTCAGGGGGTTAACAGTTTTACTATAGTGAATCGTAAGCATTTTGTACCAGAAAAGGCAAAGTAATATTATTATTGTCATACTGTTTTAAGAGATGGTGGTAAGCCCTCATCTTCACTTCACTTTCACTTTTTTAGGTCACTTCTTAAACGAAAGTATATAATACCCCATTGCAAAAGAAGGATTATTCAACAAGAAGGAACTTTTGAATATTATTAAGATTAATTGATTAAAGGACACAGTGGATCACGCGGCAACGACGCAGCGGACGAGCTGGCGAGACGAGGCTTAAACTACAAAGCCATCGGACCGGAACCAATAATACCAATGCCATTTAACCAGATCAAGAACTGGCTAAAAGACCACACACAGACACTAGCAGCGGAGTGGTGGACCTCGACACCAGGGTGCAGGCAATCCAGGGAGGCCATGCCATCCCTGGACAGAAAACTGTCCAGACGTCTTCTACGGATGGTCAGAAATAGCCTTAGACTGGTGACGGGGATAATCACTGGACACTGCGCACTAAAAAACACTTTTACACAATAGGTATCACGGACAGTCCTCTGTGCAGAGCGTGCATGGAGGAGGAGGAAACGGTGGCGCATGTGCTTCTTAGGTGCACAGGCGTAGCCCAGATCCGCAGGGAGACTATCGGCTCACCGGTAACAGTCGCGGATGCCCTAAGGAGACCGGGAATACTCATCTGTTTATGGAGGGAGGTGGGCTGGCTGGAATGACCAGGGGGCCGACACGGCTTACGCACAATGGTCCACTACACGGACTAAGTGCGGAAACCGAACCCCGTAACATAGAACATATTACTAAGATTTGGTTTTGATTATTCTTAACATTTATTTAGTATTTTTTGAACAGTCATATCACTTATAATAACTAACAAAGGAATCGAGATACAAAAGAAACACATAAAGTAGGGAAAAGAAGAGGAAAGTTCTTGCAATAATTTATTTAGACTTTTTCATACATTCTTTATATATAGAAAAGACAAAGTAGTTAATAAATTAAATATATATTGAAGATCCACATTGTTTAAAAAAAAATTTACGAGTTAATGAATATGCGCATATATAAACATACATGTCAACATAAAAGCATCTAAAGGTTGCTCATTTAAATTTTTTCTGTGATATCCTGCAGTAGATAATTTAAAGCTATCATCAATAGATTTTACTGTGACGTTCTCATTGCTCATGTAAATAGTTCAAAAGAAAAACAGCTCATCGGTGGTAAGAAAGAGCCAAGATAACGAAAGAAAACCTAGATATAACTCCATACCAAATAATAGTCTATGCATGTTATACCTTTACAGCTTATGTTTTCAATTATATTTTGAACTAGCTACTCCCCACAGTATTACCCACTTTATAAGATTATCTTCTCCAGCAGCAAAACATAACCTAAAAAGCGTGCAGTACACGCAAAGCGCGGCAAAACATTGCTTAATTTTTTTTAATTAAAAAGATTTACAATATTAAAAGTAGCCTATGATTTTCCTTATTACATCAGCTACCTGTCAAAAAAGTCTCGTACAAATCCTTTATTTATTTATATTTATTTTTTCTTTTATTTCCTTATCAATTCAAATGACCGTAGCTAGGATCATGATTTATATACTTTGTATACTGAATCATATTCACGTGTTAGTTATATTCCCACTTACTAACAAATAAAAATCGTAATTAAATGAACGCCATTTTTAAAAATATTATATATTAGGTTTTAATGAAAACCCTAGCAAATCATTTGTGGACACAAAACAATGAAAACATTTTAGTTGTATAGTATTTACTTTGTATAGAAAATACAATGACTCATTTTGTGATTTCATTCCTACTACAATTTCAAAATGAAATGTCGACTATACCTGTTTAAACACGGACTTAGATTTGCATATCGCCGTAGATTTTAATTTACTTACTTTTGATGTGACATAATAATTTATTATCTGTCATACCGAGAGAATGACGAATATAATCACCATTATTATTTTACGTCTCGGTTGGCGTTTACGGTCCGATGACGGTCCTTTGTAACTTGTATGGGGACATGGATCCAAAACATAGAGGCTTTGTGAGACACAATGATGAACATGTCGCACCTCAAGACGATTTGACGTCGTCCTGATTTATTAAAATTTTGTTAAAATGAGTTAAGTGCACAGAACGATCAACCCGCCTAGTAAATTAAAAACTGCCCTGATAAGGCTAAAAAAGGAGAAACTCTATTTAGTATATATTTCTACTAATGAATTTAGCACGTTTCATCATTGAGATAGTGTCGTGTATAATGTTAAGTTGGATTGAGATGCGAAAGTGGACTAATGGAAAAGTGGCTCACATCTCTGTCACTGTAGTACATAACTTATGGTATGTTTACTTCATTGATTTTAATCGTAACCGGGTCAAAGTTTGTTATGAGTCACTTTATAGAATTTAGCAGTTTTTTTGTGACCTAAACCAAATAGCGTTAATTTAGTATTGAAAATGTTATTAAATATATAGCTTTATGGAAATTACAGCCTTGTTTAGTTAACGACCCTCGGATATTATTTCTTTTTGTCGTTACACTCTGGGATAGTGGTCATAGTCATTATAGTCGAGTGGTGGCAAGCTTAACTATTCCTCGCCATCCATTTAGAGCAGACAGCACTTGGTCAGTCCAGCGAATAGATGCTCTACCGCGTGCCCTCATTCCATCGACTTAGCCCTGGACTATAAGTTGCACCGCAAATGTGTCCTCTCGACGTGTGCTCTGTCTCAAGAAAGTAAGAATGCTACCTTGAATGATGGAAGATAGACATAGTATCATAACCCCAAACTAAGGAACCAGTTTGAACTAGGACTATTTTATAACTTTTCAACCGTGAAATTTATTTTCGCTGGGTTTTAATATCTTATTTTAAATTATCTTCATAAATCAAGGAACAGTGGTTGCACAAAAATACAATAAAAACTTTAAATGCCAGAAAACCTATATACTGAACACTGTTTCAAATGTGTTGACGTAAAATTTGCGTATTCTTTTACCTTAAATTTAAGCTTTACCTATTTTACTGCTACAAATCCTTTATTATTATTTTTTAATCTTTCTTATGTCAATCTGGATACTTTCTAGTGAAAGCTTTAAGCTAACAAGCCTAAGAAATAAGGGAAAGCTTAAAGAAATGAAATTACCTTGCAGCAAAAAATATGATGTATAAAATTTACGCATCGTGTTTAGGATCAAATAAAACTCTTCGTTTTTTAAGAATACGCATTACTATTTAACCTATCGCAGTCCACTGCTGGACATAGGCCTCCCTCATTTTATGAATAGGCATTATTATTTTAGAATTTTAGTAATAACTTACTGTAACAGAATCTGAAATGCATTTGTACTTAGCTGTCTTTTAACACCTGTGGGGAGAGAAAGGGTAGTAATTATCGCCTTAATTTCGTATTAACTATGTATTCCTTTTTTCTCACACTTGTTTGAGTTGACTTATTTACATAAATGTATATTTAGCGCCTGGTCAAATTGTTTAGCAAATACAAAACAACAATCATTTGCAATAATTATAAATGTAGTATTAAAGTATTGCTTTACCAATCAATTTGCATTTGTTAAAAAGACCTAAACAAATGCAGAATGGTATTATAAAATACATTTTTAATAGACAATATTTGGCACAATGAATGAATACAGTTTAAATGGTATATTGAAGGTAGCTTTGTAAGGCTTTTATAAATGATCGTGCCCTAAGAGTTAATATTGATACCTTTTTATTCTTACAAATAATTGGCACTAATGACCAGGAGTGAGGAATTCTGTGCCAAAAATCTAGATGTGAAAAGTTGCAGACAATACCTCTTTACAAAAATAGATACATGTTTAAATAAATAAACATTTAAAGATTCGAATAGTACTTAATCTGAAATTGGACTAATATGTTAGATCTTAACATATTTAGTCCAATTTCAGCAATATTTTTATGGTTTATAAAACTGGATAAATATATAAACTACTTTATTAGAAATTAATTCCTAAAATATCAAATAATGCTCCAACTTAACTCGAGTGTGATGTACCAATAAAAATCGCATGCGCTTTATACACTTTAAACCTTATGTTAAGAACTCGTTATTTACTCCTATAGTTAATTTTTTTTGTTTCTCGCTCATTGTTTAGAACGGTAAAAAAATGTTTTGTACATGAGAAAATTAAGTAGATATGTTTATGAAAATCAAGACAAAAGTTTGTTATGCATTTACTGTACTCCGTTGGTTTAATGGAATAGCAATTATATTATGGCAAACATAAGAAAAAATAAAACCATGTCAAGAAAGAAATGTATATAATGCCAGTTGTTTCCATTAAATTCATTACTTATTCACTCTCAATTTCTCCTGAAAAGACTTCAACGCGTTAGTAAACCTTACAAGTATTGAACTTGATCACCAAATTTATTGTGTTTGTCAAATAAATAAACCCATTTCCATAAAATATGATCAAGTATGAATACGAGTGTCGGTGGCTCATAAGTGTGGGCCTTCCAAACTGGAGGGCGCTGATTCAAATCTCGCCACGTACCAATGTATTTTCGAGTCTTCGATATTTAACTTACGTTATCTACTATTACAGTGAAGGAAAATATCACGAAGAAACCTGCGCACGCCTGTGAAGAGATCCAAAGGTTGTGTGTGAAGTCGGCCAATCTGCAACAGACCCGCGAGTACGTACACGGCAGGCTCGTGCCACTAAGTGAGGACGTTTAATTAGCTAATGATGGTACACAAGTGTTTAATTATATATTTTTTATACATCATACATGAAATACGATAACGACAACGAACGATATTCGAATATTCAGTTTAATTTCCCAGGATATGATAATCACAAGAGTAAGTAAAAATTTACAAGGTATCAAAATAAAAATGAAATAGTTATGGCACTTATTGAATTTATTTACATCATTCTAATTTATAATTACTGTAAGAAAATATAGCACATATCAGTCCTTGTTATGAGCGCGTTTGATATAACATTAATATTAAATCATGTTTTACATTATTTAAGCTTAGTATTTGTAGACTTCCTTCTGGGGGGTGAGCAGCGATGTATTCAAGCGAGCGGAGGATAGCCTCGGGTACTGGAGGAGCCTGAGGAAGGATGTCACTCTGAAAATAAAATAAAATGATTAATAAATATGTGCAGCACATTAGTTCAAATTTACTTCATGCTTTATATCATACTATTGCGAATTCTTAAAGCTACTATAAGAGTATGAATTAAAGTCAATATTTGTATAGTTAAGAATGCAGTGTAGTTGTAGATTGTACACCAACGTGCGTATAGCAAGTATAGTTGTCACGGATTCTAAAAGGGAAAAGTGACAAATGCCTTGTGGATTCAAACTCACTTTGCAAATTGAATTTACTTGTATTTTATACAATTTTACTTTTACACTTACTGCCGGCTGGAATCCATTCTCGTTGGCGACATAGCTGACCTGGATGGGCACACCTTCGGGGGACAGGTATTGGTACTGACCTTCAACGTTCTGAAAAAAATAAATTAAATGTACACTAACCAGAAACATCATTACTAGCATCATAAGTGAAACTGCAGGACACAGGCCTTTCCGCTAAGCCCTGAGGAGATTGGGCCACGATTCACCAGATGTGCCTAGAGTGGATTTGTGTGTGTTTACAACTAAGATGCTAATAAGTTGGGACTGACGGCTAAGTTTGCCCAATGCAGCATAGAATTAGCATTTTTAGACAATCGTCATTGGTAAGATTGATGATTTCGTCTGCAATGCCTCAACCAAAGTGGGAAAATTCACACATATAACTTTTATTAAGATATCCCCTCGTTCCTACGATCCCCAGATCACGCCGACGTCAAATCAAAACAATTAGGCGACGAGGCAGTTTTCAGCAGAAGCATATAGGTACATCCCAAGTTTAAAATGCCAAATGCTATTTGAAAGTGAATTTTAAGTTGAATTAATTTTCTTACCAGGGTCTCCACGTTGTCAACGTTCTTAAGGAATCCAGAGGACGAGGCGGCAATACCGTTGGATGTTTCGAAACTAAAACAAAAATCAGAGAATTTAATCGCAATATCGTCAGTCTTATCAGTTAAAGGACACTTTCATATAACTCACAAATAAAAATAAGAAGGTGCGTGTTCGTGCAAAGTTATAGAGACTAATATGTAAGTAATATCTACACAGATACACTCATTGAAGTATTTATAGGATTTGAATCTTATTAAAAAAAAAAACTAACTGGGAGTACCTGTGATATATTAAATTTTATCAAAGGTTCCAAAAAGTTCCAAATAAGTAAATAATGTATCTGTGCATATTGTCATATATTCATCTTAAATATTTTATAAGTCAAATCAATGCACGTACATACGTATTTGTAAATTTGATGTGCGTAAAGAATATATCAAAGTCAAAGTCAAAATTCTTTATTCAGATTAGGCTTACAAAAAGCACTTATGAACGTCAAAAGAATACAAAAAATACAATAAAAAATACATTTAAAATACCAAAGTAAAGCACAATAAAGAATTTTGATACTTGGAAAAAAGCGCTCCGGCGTTTTGGCCTGTTGAAAAAAGAGAGCCGTAAGCTCGTAATAGTAAGAATTACGCGTAATTAGGATGCTGTGTAAAATAAAAAATGCATCGGTGAGAAATTTAATACAACTCAACACCACAACTATTATTGTGACTAAACATATCAAGTCATTTTGTTTAATTTACACTAAAAGGTTTAAAATACGTCCCTAAACTTGATCAATAAAAGCGTGACGTCACATATTGTAATACTATAGAAAATTCATGAAATCTGTAGTGTTGACATATCGATAAAATTAATTCAGTTTTATTCTGCTTTAGCTCTTTTGCTTAGACATATAAGAACTTACGCATACGGTATCCATCAGGGTTAACTTCACTGTCAGATCGAAGGATTTTTGCCTGGACGTCGTTGTCACTGGCCACAGTATTGACGACAGCCTTGGGGTCTGAACAACAGGCACCACAGGTACTAAGGGGCCACCTTCGCCACCTTAACCACGGTTCATAAGGCCGGGATACAGAGGCGAAAGCCTTAGCCTGGTATGGCTGGTAAGAGGGAAAAGTCGCGGCAGAAGCA
>PQWD01006065.1:0-12199 GCA_019425675.1 Leucinodes orbonalis
TTCCGCGTGTCGTAGGTGCCGCGTCGTCGCTGAGGGAATTATTCATACATACGCCTGGACACTTGCGATATGGGAGACATGTTACAATTCACTTATATTTCAGTTACAAGTACACTATTTGTAACTATTAATAGATAGCCGGGTATGTGACACCAACTTAGGTTTCACTTTGCAGAAATCAGTGTAGAGTTCATTATTAAACGTGGTTTACAGTTTGGTATTTTATCAATGTAGTAAAGGGTAAATTAAAAATAATGTAAAAAATATCAAGACACACGGTAGAGTGTCAAGCCAAGTTTACAGAAATGGCTAGCAGCACTGTTTGTAATATTAGACAACTCTTTTTCAGGTCCCTCATAACAAGACAACTTTTTCATATAAACTTGTGTTTGGTTTGGTTTGGGTTACATGTTATATTTTAATTACAAGAACGCTAATGTAATATTCATATATGGGCGGTTTGAATTTCTTCGTAGGCGTGTATAAGTTTCCTCACAATGTTTTCCTTCACCGTAAGAGCGTCGGATAAACGTACATATCATATTAGAAAGTTCAAAAATACATATCAATGTATCAACGTGGCGGGTTTGGAACCTGCACCCTCCAGATCGGAAGGTTACAGTCCGCACCAATGAGCCACCGTTGCTCTATGAATAAGCAGTGATTGTTTTATAAAGAAGTAGTGTACTAAAAGTATATTCAAGCTGTCGAATTAAGCTATTTTCTTTAATAAAACACTTAGCTAGCCCGAACCAAAATATTTGTTCTGTACAAGATCGGGTCAACTTGAAAGCTGTAACGCCCACGCTACGGGATCTGTAATCAAGCACACCCCAGTGTCAGCACACATTGAATTAATACGCCATGCTAAATTTGGCTTACCGTGCAAAATAACCAAACAGATAGGTGTTCTTTACACAACAGCTGTTTATTTGTCACTTGGCTTGCGTTCAACCAACTATCTCATCTTTATTTCGTCTAAAGAAACAGCAGCAAAGTACTTTGGCGACACGTGTGACCACATGCGAACTTGTAAGTATTAATCATTATATAAATAAAATCAGAGTGTCTGTTTGTAATATTGAATTAACATATTTTTCTATATGCATATAAATAAATATACGGTATGTGTACCAAAATAACATTTTTCAAATTTTTGTCAGTCTGTTTGTTCCGGGTAATCCCTGAAACGGCTGGATGGATTTGGACGGAACTTTTTTGACAGATAGCTGATGTAATAAGGAAAAACATAGGCTACTTATATTGTAGACCATACTTTTTATTTTGGAAAAATAAAGCAATGTGTTACCGTGCGGCGGCCGTGCGTCACGTGATTCAACGAAGCTATTTTAGGGTATGTTTTACTGCGGTCGAATATCTTATGGTATGTTTTTTTTGTTATCTGTTGTTTTGTATCATTTTTTACGTGCAATAAAGTATTTTTTTATCTTTTTTTATTTATCTTATAACGCGGTTAATACCGCGGGGGACAGCTGGTAAGTACTATATTTTTTCCATGCCAGCATTGAAGTTATAAAGAAGTTATTCTCGCCGAGAAGTCGCCGCATTAGCGGGGCGTGGCTGTATTCAGCGGAGTGGATTACCGGAGTAATCTTATTACAACGGGGCTACTGTCAGTGTTAATTTCGCCTTTATTGCCCGGGAAAATACTGGGGACGGTGTGCACTTTGTGCAGTCTTGATCCCTCATATAGTTACAATTTGTTTGATGGCGAGAAATTGTCGTTATTCGAATTTACAATAAAATTATAGGTATATTGCTCACTAATGCACTCTGTGGGGACGTTTAATGAGCTGATGTTGAAATGCGTGCATTTGTAACAAAGCTTAACAAAGCTTAAACCGAATCCCACTTGAATTTTTTTCGTGTATATTCGTTTTGTGGACACATAAATGGTCATATGTATTTAATATACTAACTGTTCCCCGCGGTATTACTCGCGACATAAGATTATATTCTCCCGCAGTAAAATATAACATAATATAGTTCCGTTAATGCTTTATGCTCAAACCCAGGACTAAATAGGGATTTTATCTTTTTTTTTGGATAGCACTGATATGCAGCAGTTTTTAATTATTATTTATTTAATAACACTTTATATGCATTAAATTCTACTAATTTATTACTTACGAACTTTTGCTTTTGCTACTTCATTGCGCAAAATTAAGTAATGTCGTATTGTTGTATCTAAATAATAGGTTAACTGCATAAACAGTCACGCTCTACTTTGTTGCTGTAGAATTACTAATTGGGTCTGGATTCTGTACGCGGGTTATATTAACTTTAAGGAAAATTAGGTTAGCTCTACTAGCGAAGTCTTTAAATACTTATGTAAATGCTTAACATAAGTTATGATCTACATGTATTGTAGTGACGCCATGATTTTTCCGTGTCAAATCGATATGACTGTCATTTCTTTAAGATTTCAAATATTCGCTATCTCAAAATAATATAAAATATAAAGATAAATATCTATATACTTTTTTTGAAAATACATATATATATCATACATAGAAACACCCAAACCATTAGAAACAGACATGTTCATGCAAACAAATGTTTGTACTACCCGGAGATCGGAGCCGGAACCCTTGGTGTAGAATCCAAAGTCCTCCATTACACTACACGGGGCATCCAAATGAAAAGTCAAAATAAAAAATCATCAGCACAATCAGGGTGAAATATCTTATTTGTCTATGCCCGGCTGTCTCTCTTTCTTACTTATTGCTGTCCCATTATTCGACGTCAGATATTTCGGTGGAAAGTGGAGTCCTCAGCCTACGCCAACGTCTTTTCGCAAGTCGTCCGTCGCAAGCAAGCAATACAACATTCCTTAATATACAAATTGGGAACCATTTAACCAACCATATGTTCTATGTTCTATGTTATGGGTTTGGTTTCCGCACTTGATCCTTAAAGTGGACCATTGTGCGTGGGCCATAGCGGCCTCCTGGTCACTCCAGCCAGCCCACCTCCCTCCAAAAGCAGATCAGTCTTCCCGGTCTCCTCAGGGCATCCGCGACTGTTATCGGTGATCCGATAGTTTCCCTGCGGATTTGGGCTACGCCTGTGCACCTAAGAAGCACATGCGCCACCGTTTCCTCCTCCACCATGCACGCTCTGCACAGAGGGCTGTCCGTACTACCTATTGTGTAAAAGTGTTTGTTTAAAGCGCAGTGACCAGTGATGGTCCCCGTCACCAGTCTAAGGCTACTCCTGTCCATGCGCAGAAGACGCCTGAAAAACCTTCCGTCCAGGGATGGCATGGCCTCCTTGGACTGCCTGCATCCTGGTGTCGAGGTCCACCATTCCGCTGCTAGTGTCTGTGTACGATCTCTTAGCCAGTTCTTGATCTGGTTAAACGGGATTGGTATCATTTAAACAACCATATAATTGATTTTAATGCATTAGGACTAAGGTTTTGTTGTATTTGTCAGCCCAAAACGTCAAGATAGCACCCGAAATACACATTGTTCCTCTCATTGGGAGCGTTTCGGTAAAAATTAAATTAAGCATTGTTGTTTTATTTGGCCGTTACTGCTCCTCTGTGGTGTGGGATCGCATAAATTCTGACTGGCTAACAGCTAGAGTTGCAACCTTTGTTGAATGCACTCTTGTATTTTTAAAATATTCAAGAAATGACATCATATTGGAAAGTTCAAAAATAAATTAGGAGATATACTTAATTTGACATTGTTTAATAAGCGCTTATATATTTATTGATTAGTAATAAGTTTCTACTAATATACACTCACAACGCCATATCACACATCGTCAAGCTTGAATCACGGGTACTAAACAACTGATGAACATATTTTAATTTTTTTTTTAATACATACATATTATACGAATAAAACACCCAGACCAGTACAAACAGACATGTTCATGCACACAAACCTTTGCACTGCCCGGGGTTCGAAGCCATTACACCAAATGGGTCGTCAGACGATTAATAAACGAGAAAACTGAATCCTGATGAAAAAATTGCTTCTTATCATATCGTAATTATTTATTTTTACAATGGCAAGGCCTGCAATGTAGTACGATATTAAAAAATATAGTATGAGTGGCAGCCCTACTAACAGTACATGCTTGTGTATTGGCCACATAAAACTCGGCGGTTTTGTTATGAATTGGGGTTATATATTGGCTCGTTAGATTTAATAAATTCTGAAATACATTTGTGCCTCTAAGGCCAGCCGATCTATGCAGTATCGAATATTACTTATTTGATAGGTAGGTGAATGAGCAGATGATTTGCTTTATCTCAAGTGTGACCATGCATCACCACCACCATAAAAGAGCGTACTCTTGCTTGAAAGGCCGGCAACGCATCTTGTAGCTCCTTTGGTGTTGCAAATGTCCATGGGCGGCAGTATTCACTTTCATCAGGTGATCTGTCTTGCTCGTTGGCCCCCTATACTATAAAAAACCATGTATGTCTCACGCATGGACCTAGGAAAAGCAATACAGGGAATTGGGGGTTTGGCCCTTAGTTGCCGGAATCACTCGGTGAAACACAACCCAAATTCAACATTGAGTTTACTTAGCTACTTAAGAAAGACACCAATTGCATTTTTATTATTTCCTTCTCATGTTTTCGCGCTACTGTAGCAAACTCGTAACAGAAGTTAGTGTGGCATTTGTGTTTGTTAATTCAGTGAACTCCACACAACTAAGTTAGTATTCTGCACGGTTGCAGCCGCGGGTCTGGTGTCAACTCAAAAACACATTACTTGGCCAGATGTTAAAATTGACTATACTTTGGCAGTCTCGGGATGAAAGTTTTTGTATGTTTTAAACTCCAAATGTTGAGGGTAGAGCAAGCTGAAGCGGCAGTGGGTAGGGTATAATGCGTAGAACTGACCGGGGCATTTAGGTTCTCGAGGAGTGATCATCATCAGCTCATTAAATTTCCCCATCGTGGGGCACGAGCCTACCCTTAGGCGGGTGATTAGGCCTTTTCGTCCACGCGGGCCCAGTGCGGGTTGGACAACTTCACGCACAACCTTTGAATGTCTTCGAAGGCGTGCGCAGGTTACCTCACGATGTTTTCCTTAACCGTATGAGCGTCGTATAACGTACATATATTTTTCGAAAATTCGAAAACACAGGAGTGATCACGTAACGGGAGTAGAAGCGAAGACCGACCCCAACCAGATATACTGACCGTTATAAGTTGGCGGGTAGCCTGCTATGGTTTGGTTCGAGCAGAACTCTTTAGGGTGGCCTTCGTTTATAGATGGACATAATAGGCTGCAATAATGACGGTGGTGATCACCATCTAAACAAGAGAACGGAAATACAAATGCTACCGAAAACCAGTTATAATCCAATCGGAACGGACCGAGTATCTGTTCAAAATTTCACCAACGACAGACAGAAGTTGCAGCAAATTCGTGTCACGTCGACTCAAGTGCCTGTCGCGGGAGTCATAATTCAAATCAACCTAAGTGCGGCGGTCACAAACCAAATAGAAAATTCCGAATCGACTTGGGTCTGCGGGGACGGCACACACTCAGGGTTCAACCCTGGAGTGTAATGAGGGGATTGAACAAATTGGCGATGGACATGGCTGGCGCTCAACGTGGCGCAATTTTATCAAATGAATGCAGTTTTTATAGTTGACAACACTATTCACGACCCATATGGTGTAATGGTTCAGAAATCAGCGACTGCATCTGTTCGAACCATATTAATAATAATAATAATAAAACGTTTATTGACATAAAAAAGTTAACAAATTGGGAGAAAACCCCTGTCTTCTGTGTTAGGTATGCAAACCCGTGTTACAGAAGTCAGTGCTTCCAGTCGCCGGAGATGACTCCATACAGTTTTATGTTTTCTTATTATATACATTACATTAACCTTAAACTTAATTTAGAACATATAACCAAACATTACAAAACAGCTGATGTATATAAACATTTCAGAGCAAAAGTACAATTAATTTGAATGTTTTCGTATTCAAATGAGGATATGTGTTCATGTGTGTAAATGTGTTAATGTATGTACGTGTGTTAGTATGTATACATGATGATGTGCGCATGTAATTTTGATAGTACCTATTTAGTTCATATTTTGTTAAATGTTTGCTTATTTTGGTAAAAAGTAAGTACTTAATTGTACTGTTAGTAAAACCGTTGTTTCGTCCTGTGGTGGAGGCGCAAATTTCCCATCTCATTTATTTAATTTTTATTAAAAATGGAATTGAAACTTAATTATGTCACAAAACAAGTATTAAACATATTTTAAACTTTCAATTGACATAAAATAGATAAAAGTCTCATAACTTCATTGTAAGATACGGGTTTTGAATTGGACATAAAAACTCTTTACGGTCTAAATCCACCGGTAGATCACCGACACAATCGCACCAACAGTTCCCGAGCGTTCGATATTTGAGTTCGCAACTTCGCCCTTTCGAAGTTCACCGAGAAAATCGTGAGAAACAGAGCGTGCGAAAGTTCATTAAACTTGGAACATGTAACATAAAATGGGGCGTTTTGAAAAACGAGTCACTCGTTACAAATGGAGTGGGTGCAATAACAGTTTGTTTGGCGCCCGACGTGGTGTGCGACCGGCTACGACGAAGTGCGCGTGAGCCGCTCCATACATTAAATAATAATAATAAATTTCCACTGACATTCACACAGCGCTATCTAGCCACAAGTTAAGCGTATTATGTATACTTATATACATTTTTTTAAATACAAACAAATTATACATAGAAAACACCCAGACCATTACAAACAGATATGTTCATGCACACAAATGTTTGTACTGCCCGGGGATCGAACCCGGAACCCTTGGTGTTGCAGTCGACCTCTCAACCGCAACACCAAATAGGTCGTCATAATGATGAATATGTTAATATACAAAATATTATTTTACGAAACGACTAATTATATCACGACTGTACGTCATATGTATTCGGTAAATCACTATATCCTGCCTCTGAGGTCTGGGCGTTGGGCTCACGTCACTCCGTAATCCGGGGACGTGGGTTCAAATCCCGCATGAGACAGCATTGCGAAAGCCACTTTGTACGATTTCTCCCAATTTGATTAACCCTTTGACAGCCAGAGACGGCTTAAAGTGTCAAAAACAATAGATTTTCCATTGTGTCTTATTTTCCTGGCTATCAATGGCTTAAACATTGAAACCTGAATTGCATGATTGTTATTAATAAGCCATTGAAACGTGACATTTATTTATTTCTATTTCTTTTTCAGGTATGTTGTGGTGACATCTTCCTATTTAGGCTACTTCGCAAATTAACATTAAAGGGGTAAGAAATTTTGATATGTTTAGAGTTAATAACTATAATTTTCTTTTGTTAATAACCGATATCGTACAATAGCATTAACATCTATAGGTTAGGGTGTGGTCTGTTTGTTACCAAAAACAAAGCCGATATCGTTGTTTGGTAATGTCGATAATGTAATGAAGCCAATATAGGTGTTAGCAGCATCTCAACCTCCACTTTATTCATGAGATGTTTACTGCGCAGCGCGGACGAAAACAATTGCGCCAGTCTCCTATTCTAATCCAATTCATACGAAAAACGTGTCAAATTTCATAACAGAATACTAAAACAACGCATCAAAGTTTTTTGCGTATTAAATACGTAATTTAACAAGTTTTTTGTATTATCGAAATATTAGGATATGTTATGAAGAAACTTGTAACGTAATGTTTGTGGTATTAGATTATTACGGAGATTAACCTAAATTCAATATATTTTACTGGATACATTATTATTTAACGTTTATAAATTCGATTACAAAACTTAATGAAAATCATAATTGTCAATAGAAGGAAATATGAAAAGTATCTTAGAATAGCGGCATATTCTACAACACCGCTATTCTACAATCTTATAATTAATCGGGATCTTGGAGCCCAGGAAATATGAAGCTTAAGGGAATTAGTTACTGCCACAGACAGACGTCGTGAATAAAGCCTATATATCTAGTAAGTTTGGAGCTAATTCAGCTCTCCCGTTGATCCCTATATCCGGCTTCGTTACGATTGTATCATATTCCACTATAGTTACATGTATTTAATCAACTTTAGGAGATTTTGTGTACTCGAAACTTGCCGGTGGAAGAATTTTAATGATAATTTTCGAATGTTGGGCAGATTCACTCGCATTTGTTTAAGGCCCTCATGCATTTAAACGCAAGTATTAGACGTCTGTTTACGATTAGGGTTTAAATAGAAATTTGAAACACAAGACGTCAATTATACATCAATGTGTAAAACTATTTAAAAAATATCGCATGTTGTTTATAAACATATCGGAAAAGACATTAATAGGACGTCAATAAGGTAGTGTTGTATAGCCATTGAAAATGTATGTAATGAGACGTTAATGGAGAGAAAGCTCACAGGGTCTGGCAGTCGCTATTCTACTTTTAATCAAGGTACATCTGATTCTGACGATGTATAATTTGCTAGTATTTTTCGGTCGCTGTAAATGTAAATATCCAGAGACATTCACACAACACCATCTGACTTTTCTATCCAGCTTCCAGCAGTCCGGTCACTTTTCGCAAGTCATGGGTCTATAGAGATAGAGGGTGTACTACGCTTCGCCTCCAGAATTTGTCTGCTCCAACGGCCATCGATTCTGCGACATACGTGATCAATGGTCATGTGTGTGAAAGTGCTACGTTTTGATGTGAGAGTGTTTTATCTATATATCTTGCTGTGCGGAAGAGTGTGGTGGAGCCCTTACCAGTTGTCACGTTGTCAGTAATTTGTTAAGCTGAGGGTCGCCCTTGGCCGCCTGACGTATCGTGTAACCCCCGCCTGGCGGCCGCTAATCGGATACGTATTCGGTTAATGCGTTATTTATCGGGACACAAATGAGTGAGGATGGTAGACAATGCGGAGCGGTTTATCTATAGTTAAGTATTACCACTAGGTGGTAGACTCGGTACTGAGTCGTCTAGGTAGGTACCACCGCAGTGCCAGATATCAATTGGGAAGTCGGCTATGATACCAAGGGTTATAGGTTTGAAGCCCAGTCATTAAAATAACATTTGATCGGGGGATCTCTTGGAGTCTTAGCACATGACATTAATTCCAATAATATTGCCGATTGATTGTTGTTTTCTCAATTCATTGTCAAACAAACATTCACTTTTAAAATAATCCACCGTAATAAGACCTTGAACTAAAAATAGAAAATTAGCATTTCACTTTAACCCTAGACACATCAGATAGTGTGGGAAATGTGTGAAACTGTCAAAGTCAAGTACGTGTGGTCTTAGCTGGAATATTTGAGCTAGGTTGAACGTAAGCCAGAGGTGTCTAGCTAGACAGCCGGATCTCGCTGGCATACTTTAAATTTGCGTTATACCACGTGCGATGAATAGAGAAAGGGCAAGGATTTCCTCTTTATATGATACGTTTTATCTTTTGTTCTTTCTGTCGCTATTCATGGAGGAAAAGGCCTGCAAGTTATATATATTAATATGTTTATCCGTAGTTTGGTAGCCATATTGGAGCGTCGGTGGCTCAATGGTGTGGACTGTTGCCCTTCTACCTGGGGGGCTGAGGTTCAAATTCCGCCATGTGCCAATGTGATTTTAAATTTTCGAAATTATATGTACGTTATCCGACGCTCTTACGGTGAAGGAAAACATCGTGAGGAAACCTGCACACGCCGGCGAAGAGATACAAAGGTTGTTCGTGAAGTCGTCCAATCCGCACTGGGCCCGCGTGGACGGCTAAGGCCTATAGACTATACTCGCAAAGGCTGGGGCCAACACCACCCAAGAGACTGTAGAACCTGTCTGTGGCATCCCCGAAAACCTGAGGAAAAATGAACTAGAACGGAAGCTCCTAGAGGACTCTGTAAGCTACTGGCTAGAGTCACCAGAGGCAGCTCACTCAAAAGCGCTTATCAAAGCCTATTCGAAGAAGCGAACCTCTGAACTGCTACAGCTCAGTAAACCCAAGGTCAGGGTCCTTGTAAGGGCACTGACAGGACACTGCAAGCTAAAAAGTCACGTTCACAAAATGAAGCTGAGTGACTCGGAAACTTGCAGATTCTGCGCGGAAGAGAGAGAGACACCAATGCACCTATTTTGCAATTGTGGTCCTCTACAATGGAAGCGAAACATCCACTTGGGTAATTATTATCTATGCCCAAGTGACATCAAATCTATAAAGTTGGGCAGGATCCTAAACTTCCTAAAAAGTGCCCAACTTTTAGATGAACTCTAAGAGAGGAGCGAGTCACAAAAGATCTTCTAGGTCGAAGTGACTACAGGTCTGTGTAAGCCTGAATAGCCCTCATAACCCAAATAATAATAATACACTATACGGGTAGGCTCGTGCCCTTCGGTGGGGACGTTTAATGAGCTGATGACAATATAGCGTTGGTTTAAGTCGCTACGTGTTCTGGGGGTCGGTTAAAGTGACTTAGTGCGATTTTCCTAGTTTGGTTAAAGATGATGAATTTCAATAATACAATAGGCATGATGACTGGGTCCTGGAATCGTAAGAACTATTCTATATTATTACAAATCTGGGTTTAAAATAACGCTGTGCTTACTCTCAGCTCGAAAACTCATGATTTACGAATTTTATTAGTCTTCAAAGATGGGTGGGCAAGTCCATTTTTAAATTACATTAATTGTCAAAAAATTGTAAACAAAAGGATAACACATATAACTGAAAGCAACTTTTGCTATTATAATATAGTTGTAGTACAAAATTCACAAACTATGCATACGAATTACTGAGGCGTGACGTCATAAATATAGGTAGCCATTTGTATGAAGCGTTTTTGGGAAAGTCCATTATTGTGTTTTTAGAATTGAAAAATCTCTGTGAGTTTTAATGTTAACGGAGTAATTTTTACCAATGTTCGTATTATAATGCGGTCCATGGATATAATAGAAAAAAAAATTGTCATCATCCCTATTGTAATGGGAATTTAAAAATATCCATCCCACAACCGGTTGTTCAAGCTAGTGGTGCCATGGTGCCCGAAAAGGAACTTGTCACATCTCGGAACCGCCCAAGCCGTTAATTATGTAATCGTCGTGACTAAAGCCCAGAGGGGGCCAAGGGCGTCGGACTGATTTGTACACGCGCGGCATTATTGACACACTGGTAGTTCCGTGCTCCTTCGCGCCGGATCGTTTACCGTGAGAGCCATGAAACTTAATAATTGCCTTAACATCTCATGTTGTTGTTCCTGACGACAACTTAACTATCAGATCAAATACTTGTTTTGTTTGGTATTGCTTAAAACTTCGAGATTTGCACAAATTGAATAAAAAAATACTGGTGGACTGAAAAATTTCAAAGCGTCGGGAGGGTAATAAAACTAAATTGACAAAAATTTAGCTTTTATCTGTAAAATGTATTTTTTTTATAGAAATAGTAGGTTGGTAGGACCAAAAAATCTTTTTTTTATTTCTTTCAGATAGTACACAATCCTAATCCGTCACGAAGGACCAGTGCTTTAATAATGTTCGCTATACTTATTCCATTTCTTTGCCACCGTAGAGGCAATGCTTTGTTTATCTTATTATTCCAATTCCATAATTGGCATAGAAGTAAAGAATCAATCAAATAATGTTAATAACAAGATGAATTGAAAATATCCGCCTTGAGATTTATGGCCGTATGCCAATCTCACGACAGATGAATTGGTTCACTCGCCTTTATTACAAGTTCGGAAAAGAGATTCATCTGTTATTAGAGTTTTTCAATTTCAAATTCAATGTTTTATTTGCAACTAAGTGTACAAAGGTTCTTAAGTTTTAGTATGGTTAATTGGTTTTACGCAGTTCACGTAGTTTTATTGAAGATATAGACTACTTTTTCAGAATAACTAAAATTGATAGATTTTATATACCTATATTAGTGACTAGTCGTACTAAAATATTAATGACAAATCCCCAAAATTGAGCTATTTTTTTTATATTGACTGAATCTTTATATTGTGTGTAGTAGATAATATATGACATTAAAGAGCCTAAATTGAAAATATAAAAATATTTTTTCAATTTAGACTCTTATAATGTCAGATGATGCCAGAACAAGACTTCTCCCTTCTCTGGAAGGTTTCCTCTAAACAAAGCATTCTTGCTTCAAACTAAGTGACCTACTTAGAATCTAACCAATCTTTAAACATTTCGTACATTTTATA